>VYZT01050730.1:184671-237984 GCA_013400735.1 Pomatostomus ruficeps | reverse complement strand
GGGGGGGGGGGGGGGGGGGGGGGGGGGGGCAGAGTCCAGAGGGAAAGCAAGGAAGGAGGCATGCATATCCTTGCAGGGAAACACAAGTGAGAGGCCCTGTACAGAGCCTCAATACCAGTGTCACCACCACGAGGAGTGTAATCAGGACAAGTGGTATTTGGGAGTGGTTCTCATTCTGTCCAGAGGCAAATTCCAATTCAAGAATTTGATCCTGATGAAAGGTGTTTGACAGGCAGCCGTGAAGATGGAAGGCTTCAAGGTATTAAAAATGGCAACATCGATGCAAATTCAAGTTGCATGAACAAATTAACTTCTTACAGTATCACTTCTCTTATTTCTTATAGGCTTCCCCTGACCACTTCAATCTTTAAAAACAAAAATGCTGACATGGTTCTGTCTTAACCAAAACTGATGTCTCAGGGTAAAAACGGTCTCAGAGATGGTAAAGAGAAACAGTGATTTTGAAGACCTAGCTCCAAACTAATACCAAATTGTGGCACAGAAACTCTTCAAGTGCAGCAAGATGCTCCCTTTGCAGAAAAACCCCCTGCAGGAGGAACATCCACCAACAGCTCACAGTGATGTGAGTTCTTCTAGCCCAGTCAGGCTGAACTTCTAGTGCTCAGGAGGATGTTCTGTGCAGTGGCCAGCATCTGGGGGAGTGGCTGATACACCTGAAGGCTCTGCTGCCATTCAGGGGGACCTTGATAGGCTGGAGAATTGGGCAGAGAGAAGCCTGGTAAGGTTCAACAAGGGCCAGTGCAGGGTCCTGCACCTGGGGAGAAATAACCCCAAGTGCCAGCACAGGCTGGGGACTGACCTGCTGGAGAGCAGCTCTGTGGAGAAGGACCTGGGGGTCCTGGTTGGTGACAAGTTGACCATGAGTCAGCAGTGCCCTTATGGCCAGGAGAATCAAGGGTGTCCTGGGGTGCATGGGGAAGAGTGTGGCTAGAAGGTTGAGGGAGGTGATCCTGGCCCTCTACTCAGCCTGGTGAGGCCACCTCTGGAATACTGTGTCTGGTTCTGGTCTCCCCAGGACAAGAAAGAAAAGGAGATATTGGAGAGGGTCCAGATGAGGCCACAAAGAGGACAAGGGGCCTGGAGCATCTCTTATGAGGAGAGACTGCTGGACCTGTTCAGTCTGGAAAAGAGAAGACTGAGAAGGATCTCATTAATGCATTTAAACCTCTCAAAGGTGAGTGTCAAGAAGATGGTGCCAGACTCTTTTCAGTGGTGCCCAGTGGCAGGATGAGGGGCCATAAAACACAAGAAGTTCCATGTCAACACAAGGAAGAACTTCTTTCCATTGAAGGTGGAAGTGCATTGGAATAGGCTGCTAGGAAGGTTGCGGAGTCTTCCTCTCTGGAGACATTCAAAACCCACCTGGACTCATTCCTGTGCAACCTGCTCTAGGTGACCTTGCTTTGGCAGGAGGGTTGGTCTGTATGATCTCCAGAGGTCCCTTCCAACATTAAAAATTCTGTGTGATTCTGTGTGATCTGATCAGTGGTCCCACATGCATTGGACTTGCAGATGCACTGGAACAGGGACACTGAAGAAGCATGGCTGGGCCAGGGGAGTGCAAGACTGACTGTTTGCCCACCAGTAGCCAAGAAAGCCAGAGACCCTCAATGTTCAATAACCTCAAAGGTAGCAGTGTCTTGGATGAGGTGCATCCAGAAGATAGTGCTTTATTGGAGGTGACAAAATCAACCAGCTGTATGGTATCACTTAAGAATATATGTGGTCTCCTAGATGCCATCCCATCTACTGCTATCACAGGATCTGCGCTTATCAGAAAGCTGCCTGCATCCCCCATAGTGCTCCCCAGGTCAGTAGCAGAGACATGACACCTCACACACCCCGGCTCCCTGTGCGTCCAGCACTGGGGGTCAAAGCTGTGACCCCTGACAGAATAATGTGCCCACGGTCGTGAAGCAGAGTGGTGGCAGGAACAATGTCAGACCACAGCCATGGCTATCTGAAGGCACCTGAAGGAGTCCTGTTTGTTGCCAACTTATATCTGTTGTCAGTAGTGCTTTCTCCATTCCTCTTCCTCAAACAAATATTTTTGCTGCCATTTGAAGGGGAGAGAAGGAGTACATTGCATCTCAAATGGAAACTGGAAGTCTGACAGCACCTCTTAATTTTGAGTACAGCATAATCACAAGGGTCCAGGACATTCTGGGTGGAAGTCACCCACTGCATTGCTGGAAGTGCTGAACAGTCACACACAGAGCACCCCCAGCATAACACAGGGAGAGGCAGAAAAGCCTTTGCATTGTCTGGGAATGATTTCTTCATTACAGTGCCTAGAAGGGGGATGGACACCTCTTTGGTGGGGCAGACAGGCAAGAAAGACATAGTTGAAGTCCAATACCAGTTTCTACAGGCAAGCCAGTGGCAGCACTACTGTCATCTACAGCTCCCTGTGCCTGCAAGCTCCTCATGCTGCTCTTATGCCAACAAGCCCAGTGTTAACCGTATGCTAGAGTTTCCCATCTGCTGCCAACTCCATCCCCAAGCTCATGCCTCCAAAGCTGCCAGGGATTTGTACCCCAAAGCCCAGGGAGCAGTTCCTGCTTTATGGACTGGCTGTTTTTGCCTAAATGCAAACTGAAGCTCCAGCAAGAACTACGTCGTCTCTGAATGAACCTTAGGGAAATCTCAGCCCAACTCAGAACCCACAAAGGAGAGGCAAAGGACCCAGATCTGAGTTACCGTCTCATCTTCTCTCCCCTCCTGCCCTGAACAGGATGGTCAAAAAGGAACATGGTGATTTATTAGTGTAGCTCTTATTCTGAAAAGAGGCCCTGGGTGCAGAACTGCTGAGCTCAGCTGAAACTGGGCATCTCCCACAAGCAGTGGGACAGGGAAATTTGTGTCAGCTGAGGAGTGACCCTGCTGCACAGCATCCAGCTGTTTCCCTTCCCGCCTGAGACAGCGCAAGCCAGCCTACCCCCTTCCTTCCCCCAAACCGACTGTCACATTTGTCACAGACTACATTGGCCTAAATAGTTAGGTGTCATGTAGCCAGCAACCCATACGGGAAGATCTTACATAACTCAGATAAATGGGGCAAGGTCAATGTCAAGCCCAAGCTCCTCTTGCAGAAGACCCTGCACCAATAGGTTCTCACAGCCCTCCTGCAGCATGGAGGGCTCTTGGGTATGAGGAGAAGCAGGGGCTGCTCAGGAGCCCTGGCCACTGTCCACAGCCAGATCAAAGGGCACTGCTGATAATGTGCAGGAAAGGATTCCTGGTGGGATTTGCAGGATTGGAATTTGCCACTGTCACTTAGTAAGCAACAGTGCCAGATCAGGTGAGATAGTTTAGTGAAACCGCAGGTGTGGCCCTTTGTCTGTGCCCAGTGTCTGGCGTGGCGGAGTTTTACCTGTGTTACCTCACATCCCCTGTGCCTGCTCATTCAGGTTCCTCACTCTATTTTTAAACAAGGTGTTTCGTGTCACCCAGTCAGGAAAATTACTCTGTGCCTTCAGGAATAGAAGCTATACCATATGTCTGCTTTGCTCCATCCCAGGGGAGTCCCTAAAGGGGGATATAATTTAGCAGCCATCAACGCTGCTCCTTCATGCGCAAGCATTTCTACTTCATCTGCTCTAAGACTTCAAAACCTGTGTTTATGGGAAACTCACTGAAAGAAAGACAAAGGGGACTGAATTGTAGGAGAGGAAAGCACAGGAGAAGAGGGAGCAGGACTGTGTGCTTCATGGAAAAGGAGGGAGGATAAAAATCACAGTCTGGGGAGATGGGCCAGGGAGGCTGGGTGCTGTGGGCAGCACTAGTGGAGGTCAACAGCTGGACAGTGCCGGACCACGATTTGGGAGCACTGGCCTCAGGAGCAGGGACAGATACCAGCTGGGGAGGACAGATCTGAAGAGGGGCCTGCCCCATGCAACAGGGAGAGAAGAGTGGTCGAGGGAAGAAGCATACAAATTAGGACAGGTTTTGTGATAATGTGGGTTTTCCTTAAAGACCCTGCTTTCACTGAGGGAAGAAAATTTTCAGGACTTGCCTAAAAAAGAAAGACAGTTTCTAGTCTTGGTGATTACAGAGAAAACCTTAGAGTTGTATCCCAAGAGGAATTTTAAGGGTAAGCAGTTCGAAGTGAGGAAGGAGGGCAAGGGCTGTTAAATACAGATACCTTTCTTTACTGATATTTTTACTTAATCAATTTGTTGTGCACTTCATGCTGGCAATTTTAAGAGCTAGTATGCAGGGTGGCTGCTCTCTGGTCACCTTTGCCTTGCTGGAAAATGCAGTGGGGCTGCAGCACTGCTCCAGCTCTGTGGCCCAGCCCCACAGCAAGCCTAGTGCCTCTATCTCACTTTCCTCTCCTGCATCCCCAATATTCCTCTCCGCTTCAGGGAGCATTGGGTCCCTTATGCAGACCCCTTTCATATCACCACATGTTGTCATGTGTTCTGCAGAGTCCAGAAAGTAAGTCTGCAGTGTGGTGGTGACTTTGTGCCCTGGTGCCACTAACCCTGACCCTGACATGGGGACAGGGGGCCAGCTACAGGTGTCCATCACCTGGAGGAAGCAGTTGGCGAGGGTGTTTTTATCACGTGTGAAGAAGGAAAACCACAGTATCAGCTGGAGGCCAAAAACAACAGCCGTGAGAGGAGGAATTCATTAAAAGAAAAGTCAAGAGAAGCAAAGTGTGTTTATGTAAAAGCAGAGCCAGCGGCAAGCCGTCCTGCAACCCGCAGCCACAGATGGTCGGAGCTGGAGTCATGCCCACCTAGCTGCTCCCACACCAGGCTTCTCCTCAGCTGGACTGTCCTGGCACTTGGGGACCCTGCTGGCCCCTCTCAGTGGGCCTGCAGGGCTGCAGCAGAGGGCTTCACCAAGCTGGATGTTTTCACATCCCCCCAGCATCATCATTTGTTGCTGGGTTTGGGGCATTCGGGCAGCAGTGGTCTGTGGAGCAAGTGGGTGGTTTTTCAGAGCCCAAGGCCCCACAGGGGACACACAGCCCTGCTCCTCATGGCTTCCTGACTTAGCATCCCCTCTGGCATGCAGGCCAGCAAAAAAGTTCCCAGCAAAACACTTGGAACAGACTTCAAAAGGATTTATAGTGAACAACCTTTCTATCTCTTGATCCTCTCAGCTGTACACTGGATTAGGGGCTGGCTGAAACCTAGAGCCCCCAGACTCTAGGGAGTGAGGCTCACTCCCCTCGTTGTCTGGGGATGCACCAAGGACCAGCTCATCCCCAACACTTTGTTTCCCATGCTGGCCTGAGGCAAGTTCTGTCCTGTGTCAATGGCCTTTCCTGGACTCTGGCTATTGGGGCAGGGGACCCCAGGAGGACATGGGATGAGTTTCCCCACTACAACACAACCTGGTAAAGCTCAGTAAGTAAAACAGTGTCTTCTCCCCCTTGGGACTGCCATTAGGGGTGCCCCAGGCAGAGACCTTGATCCAGGAGGAGGGAAACCTGCATTAGCCCAAACCTTTTATTCCCTGACTGTTTTTGCCAAGATTTTTTCCAATAGGTGGGGATGGGATCCGAGGTGGAGTCACTTAATGAGGACAGGAAACTGCTCAAGCAAAGTTCACACTGCAAAAGTGGAGATATTTAGCAATCACCAAAAAAAAAATAATAAAGTAGCCAGCATAGTGGACAGGGTTACTGCAGGGCAGAACACCAGGGCTTCCTTCCAAAGCGGAGGACAAGGGCTGAGAGGTAGCATTGGAGCAGCAGAGCAAGGGTCGGGGAAACAGGGTGTGGAAGCAGCATTGTTGCACTTAAAACACACTATTACCATTGACTCCTTGCAAGGCTTTGTGTAAATCTGCTTTGTGCCTCAGCCTACTCCTACAAAACACAGAGGGGAAAAAAGTGGGGTGATTTCCAAGGGGAGGTGAAGGTGTTGTGTTTAGAGAGCTGCTGAAAAAGGGAGAGGACTCCAACCTGCCACTGTAAGTGATGGATCCATTACGCTCTATTGGGATGATCTTGTTTGTGGAGCCTTCGGCTCCCATCACACTCTCCCCACAGCTGGGCTAGCCAGTTCTGTGGGGGAACTGCACTGGGAGGTGCCGGGTAATCACTGGACAGAGTCACCACTGCTGCCAGTGCCACTTGAGCTTGTTTGTTTTCCTTAATCCCAAGAGGCAGCATCTCTGACATGGCAGCAGCATGATTAACAAGATCCAGCACTGCTGTCACAAGCATGTAATTATAGGTTTCCTGTGTCACTCCTGCTGGGAGGTCAGTGACTTGCCCTCCCTCACTCCCAGCAGAGTGAAGTCACCAACTCCCATCTGCCTCTTAACCCCCTGCCCAGCTCCAGCCTCCAGCCTCCACAGCCCTGGCAAGGGGATAGGAGGCTGTGAGGGATCAGGGAAACCCAGAGTAAAGAGGAGAGGAACCAGGAAGAGTGGAGAAATGGGGGCTTGAAAGGCAGACCACAGAGGATCCTCCCTCCTTGCTGGTATTCAGTACCCTTAAGTTTGCCCACAAGACTCTGTAGCACAGTGGCACATGTGGAGGTGGCTCAGCAGCTGCCAAGAAGGGTTTGCCTTTCCAGAGAGGGTGTCTGGTGTATTTTGGGAGGCTGTCCTTCAGACTGCACAGCACTGGGAACTCCCTGTTCGAGGGAGACCTTGGTCTCAGGGAGATGGGAAACATTCTCCTCATGAGCACAGAGGCCCGTTGGAAGTCAATGTGAGGACTTCACTGTTCATGGATGCAGAAAGGTGGAAACTGGGGCCTGTTGTCCCTCCCATAATCCTTTTAAGACATAATCATACATCTGAGCCCATCCTGAGAGGTCTAGCAATCTTTCCCATCTCCTACATCCACATAACTATATAATGTATGGGAACTTTGCCACAGTTTGCCCATGTTCTCCCAAAGGCGCTGCAAAATCATTTAGGAGGCCCTAAAGGAATCTTCTTGCTCCTCAACATGTATGTTTCTCTTACAACTAGCAGGCTGGTGAGGGATGCAGAGAGGAGCTGCTCTCACCAGATCAGTTTCTGAAGCTGTTGTATATGGGATTATCTGCAAATCGCAGTGGAGAAGGACCTGCTGCTGGCCTGTCAGAATAAAAAGAGGTTTTGTGCTGTATTTGCTCCTGGAGAAGGCCAGGTTTCCTCAAGCTCTGTTTGTTTAGTAATGCCTACAGAAGGGAATCCATCACATAGCCTCCTTTATTAATGCTGGCAATCATCTGCAACCAGCTGTTGCCCAGCTGTCAGAGCTGGTATTGTATGGGAATCCCTGCACAGAGAGCCACATCTTATAGACCTGGGCTCTAAAAGAGACTTAAGGAAGAGTCTGGGAGGATATGGCAGAAGCCTGTTTAGTGGGGTTACTGATACAGACAGATGCCGTGGACCTTAGCTCTTAGCCACACAACAAACTGCAGCTCGGCTGTACCGCAGGCTGGCTGTGTCCCCAGAGCAGCCAGTATGAATGCTCACCCTTGGCAGGAGCAAATCACTTCTCTCTGAGGAGCTGCTGCATAGTCACCAGTTCTGAGCCCGAGCTAAGAGTAGCTCTCTCCAAAGCACCACATGCTGTTGTATTTGATGGGGGCCAAAGTCCAGACTTGTGTGTTCAGGCCAAATCAGATTGGCACCTCATATGTAAAGCTAGTTGTGAAACTGAGTCTCAATTCTTCCGTTACTGATCCCAAGTATTTGCATCTAGCCAGGTATACCTTCCAGAAGGTCATCCAGTTTCAATCCAAAGACATCAAGAAACAAAGAAGCTGTTATCACCCACAACAGAGTGCTCCAGCGAAGAGTTGCCGCCACCATTGCAAAATTCTGCCTTCATCCTAGTTTGGATTTGGCTGGCATGAGCTAAAAAGCAGGCAAACCATACATGAGTTGTGTTCTCACCTAGCACAGTTACCAAGAGCTTCAGTCTTGAAGTAACTGCTGTATGGGAGCAGACGGTGAGGATTTTTGTTGCATTAAAAGGTAAACAAGCCCCATACGTAAAATGTGCTGTGAGCAGGGGCACGATCTAGAACCTCACAGACAGAGGTGGAGGGTTTTCTAATTCATACCAGCAGCCATCCCAGCCACAAGTCATAGCTCAAATAATCAAGGTTTCTCTGAAATAGAAAACAAACGAGCATGGAGGTCCTTCAAGTAAAGGCTCCGAGAAGCAGCTTCACATCATAAAAAACTGCACAAGCTTAGGGGTCACTGAGTGACTTAGCTATAAAGATACTTCTTCAAGGGGCAGCAGCACAAAGCTAGCAGTGGGAGTGCAGACACAAACTGGGGGAGGCATGAGGCAGCTGTGTGGATCCTGCCAACCATCCTTCCCACTTCCTCCACAGGGAGCAGAGGGGCAGAGGGGAATGCTGCAGCATGCTGGCCTGTGGTGAGGATTACTGCTGAAATCCTCAGTGCATACTCCATGTAGCTGGTCTGAAACTGAAAGTCAGAGAGAAAAAGCAAAGCCCCTGTATGCTCCTTTGGGACACTTTTTGAAAGTCATTACCATCATGCTATGGCCAACTGCTGAAAGAGAGAGATCCCAAATTACAACAAAAGACAGAGGTTCTGGGAGTTCTGAAACAATGACATAAAGCTGGACAAACATTGCCACAAAGATATAGGAGCAGCACTGGAGAAGCTGACCCTGCTACCAAGCTCTGCAGGGGTCTGCTCACTGATAGAGCCCTCTGCACAGACAAGGCCTCCACAAGCAGCCATCTTGCTCCTGACCACTTGCACAGCCAGTCCCTGAAACTCCCCTGGTTTCTTTCTTGCACGCCTCAATTCACATGACACAACACCATTGTGCTTCTGAGTGTGCTTGGGGTGATTCATAGGCACATGGACAATGGCTTGTTTTAGCGAGAAGCCAGGGAGGAGCTCTGCCTGCCATGACAGAGATACTGCTGTTTTCTGAAACATTTCCCAGAAGGGAAACCCTTCACCTTGCCGAGGGGACGTCATGTTGGCTGTGCCGCTGCAGGGTTAGCAGTGACCGACACGTGCAGTCCCCTCCCAGAATGTGGGAGCTAATCACTTCTCCTGACCTGTCACAGCCCCAGGGGTGGGAATGTGTCCCATAGCAGATGAGACACTAGGTGCAAAGCCCAGAGATGTTGCTTCTGGAGGGGAATGGGATGCTGCCCTATATATATTTGTATGCCTGTATAGTGGAGGGATCAACATGTGTGTACACAATGCAGGTAACTGAAAACAAAGCACAAAGCATCCTTTAAACACCAGGCAGGGAAGAGTTAGGCAGTTATTTGTCATCTACAGTACTATTGGATTGGTTAGGACCACCGAGTCCCAGTCTCTGCAACTACAAGCTGATCCAGAGAGATCAAGGACTTTCACCTCCATCTTCTCCATCACTCACATAATTAAATGTGTAATTTTTCTCCTCTGCAGTTCACAGGAACATCTCCTGCTAACCAAGGGAAGAAGACAGAAGGTTAAAACATTGTTCCAGCCAATCTGATTTGGATGGAAATACTTTCCTGACCCCTAATCTGGCATTTCCTTAAAGCCAGAACACATGTACATGTCAGGCAGGCCTTGGAGGTATTTCTGTGTGCCACTAAAATCACCATGACACCCCATAACATCTTATATCTAGGAGAAACCAGTAAATTGTGCATCGGGGGGAAAAACCCAAACCAAAACCTTTTGAATGTCTTTTCAGCATTCTTTCTAAGTGAATCAAAAGGGAAAGAAAGTTTGTTAGTGGATTTATATGGGCAACTTGAGGCAAGGATTAATTTAGCAGCATTGTGTATATTCACCGGGATTAGTTAGTGCCCTCCACCAAACTGAAATGAGATCACTTTTCATGTCCTTTTTGGCAATATCACCAACTGGAACATCCAAAACTCAATATTGCAAGCTTAATCCCTCCAGTCCAGAACCCTGTTATTCTGATATCTGATCCCCTCCATAAATTCAGCAATCCTGCCAATGAATTATGCAGCTGTCCTAAGTCTTAAGCATCAGCTGCTATCTCCATGTAAGATCAAGATCATGAGGAATGGGAAGAGGGACAAAAAGTAAGACAGTTTGTTTTTTCTGTAGGTAGAGAATGCCCTATAGCACATCCCAGGAAAAGGCCCAGAGCTCTTCAAAGTGCCTGTGCTTTTCTAATTAAGATGCAGAAAAGCCATGGAGAAGGGCAAGAGGCTCATGCACTCGATATGTGTATTGTATTAAGATAATTTGTTGAACTTGTATTATTTGAAGATCTTGGTCCTTGAGATTTCTATGAAACTCCATTTTTCACTGTTTTGTTTTTGGTTTTTTTCTATTTATCTAACCCACAGATGTACCTGCTGCGGGAAGTACCGACAGGACATGACTCAGAAATACATACAAGTGTATCACTCTACATTTATGCAAGTAAATTCCCATGGATTTGCTGTCAAGGATGTCTGCATTACACTGGATGTAACAGGTACTTGTACCAAAGTCCTCAGGGCCCTCTGAGCTTGTGTAAATGATCTCTCCTTGGACACCCTGGGGCCTTCTCCCATGATAGGGAACACCTATACTTCCTCAGGCCTGTAACCCACCACCAGAAGTCACAGAATCATAAAATCATTCAGGCTAAAAAGACCTTTATGGTCACCAGTTCCAACCATTAACCCAGCCCTGTCATAGTACTTTCTGCTAACAAAAGCGAGGAAGCTGATGGAGAGGTGAGATCATACCCTAGCTGACCCTGCACCAGGAAGTCAAGCCCAGCTCATCTGTGACAGCTCTGCTGATCTTTACCTGATAAGAAATGTGATTAATCTATCCACAGCTGGGTCTGATGGGGAACTTGCAAAAGGTGAAAGCTCAGTGAGGCGAGAGGTGGGAGAAGGATTGGTTGGCCCTAGTGGATAAAAGCTTTCCTACAGCGCAGACCAAGGGGACCAAGACTGAGCTCTGCAGGAAGACAGGGGAAAACTGAAAGCGAGAAAAAGCAAAGCCCCTGTATGCTCCTTTGGGACACTTTTTGAAAGTCATTACCATCATGCTATGGCCAACTGCTGAAAGAGAGAGATCCCAAATTACAACAAAAGACAGAGGTTCTGGGAGTTCTGAAACAATGACATAAAGCTGGACAAACATTGCCACAAAGATATAGGAGCAGCACTGGAGAAGCTGACCCTGCTACCAAGCTCTGCAGGGGTGAACCTAGTCGTTACGCCTTTTAGAATCATTCCTTCTTGAATTCTGACTGCCAAAGTGCTCCAGAGAAAAGCAGAACTTCAAAAAAACAATACACAAGTATGGTAGAACAAGCATGAAGCAAACATTTAACTGCAACACATAACACCTTCATTGGGAATTCCAGAGAATTCCAATGTCCTTCATGACAAGAACCAGTTAAATGTTACAATCTTGCAAAAAAGGCATTTCCACTTTACCAATCAGGAAACTGAAGTACCAGGAGATTCCAACTGATGTTTCTAAATGCAGAAGGCTTAAAATCAGATGTCTAAAAGTGCTTGCAGGCATGGTAAAAATGGTCTCAGTCTTTCCAAGGTTCTTCATGTTCCCACTGTTGCTACCTGAATAACTGCCAGCTGACCTACTTCAGCATCCATAACCACAAACATTTCCATAAAGCTGACAATTATTATTTTTGATAAGAGGGCACAATTCAACCACTCCATTTTTCTAATTAATTCCAGGACTCCCAATGCCATTTCCACCTGATAAAACAGAGAAGGTTGTCAAATAATTTGCTTAAAATTTCTCTGAGTTTTCACATTTACCTCTTGCACAGATTTTTTTTTCCCAATCTGAAGGCAGCAGACTCATGCATGACTATATGGGGCCATTTGATCCTATCACTTTTCAAACAAACGCCCCCCCTGAAAATCAGGTGCTAGCAAGTCCAAGCAAGAAAAATCTGTGTTCCAAGACCATGGATGACTGTAGTTGAGATCTGTATTAACATGTTCTTTCCAGGCCAAAAGAGAATTCGTATCTTTTTATTGTAAGTTCACTTTATCCAGACTTCTGGTTTGGATCACTGAATTGGATATTTGAACAAATCTTCCCACTGCTCCTCTTATGGCAGGACAGCAAGAAGCTTATGTGACAAGGTGCGACTGTTTTGTAAGACAAAAGCACACAATTTTTGAACACCAAAAAAGTGACCCTTCATCACTTACAATGCATGTAGGAATTCCTGTCTATGAAAATACTAATCTTAACACTTTCCCAGTCTGTGTTAAATTA
Organism: Pomatostomus ruficeps; assembly: GCA_013400735.1. Taxonomy (NCBI): domain Eukaryota; kingdom Metazoa; phylum Chordata; class Aves; order Passeriformes; family Timaliidae; genus Pomatostomus; species Pomatostomus ruficeps. The sequence goes on along the minus strand of VYZT01050730.1, from coordinate 225,765 downwards.
GTAGCATTCATATGCAGCACTTCAGGACATTTATGAGGCGCATTTCCTGCAATCAAAAACATATGTCCCGTAAATGGCCCATTTCTAAGTTTGCTTTCCTAGAGCAGCTGGCCATTCCTGAGAATACAAAGGAGACTATATAAGTGTAGTGTTTGCTGATACCCAGAGCTGGCTGGGAAATAGAAATCCCTTCCAGCAAGAAAGAAAACAATAGTAGCTGAGTTGATTTTTAAGGAAAATACTAAACTGAAAAATCAAAAATGCTGTCTTCATTAGAGTTCCACAAAAATCAAGCTTTACAAGAACCAGAATGAAAACTTCTGGCCTCCTGGCTGTCCATCTGGTCCATATTTGCTTTCTAGTGCAGGTGAGCTGTCAAAAACCTAGGGGGGTGACTTCCCATCTCCCAGCCTTCTTGCATCTCTGGCTGCTCAGCTGCATCTCTGATTTCTGGACCTGAGGGGAAGCTGAGGGGAAGGCTGAGTGTCTGGGAGCTGCACAGAAACACAATTTCTCTTAGTCCACCTACAATGCTCTTGGCAATTTTATTTTCTTCTTGAAAAAAAAAAAAAAAGAGCCAGGGATACTTCAGTTTGATTTTCCCAATGGAAATCTGCAATTTTGTTACAGAAACTGCTGAGTTAGTGAAAATGGCATTTTCCATCAGAGAATTATTCTGATAGAAAATTTCCCAACTGGCTTTATTAATACCCTTGACATTGTTTTGCCACGTCTCCTATTTGCGTATCAGTGTCTGGCCACTGAACCAAATTTCCAGCCAGGGCTTTCATAGTTATCATTTCCAGAGGGCCGCCATGTAATTCTTGGAGTAGAGTAGACCTGAGATTTATTACAGTAAGCGCTCTGGTGCCACATATTAGGCAACCTGGACATATATTTCAGTACTCTCTTTCCAGCCAAGAAGGCTCAAAGAGACTGTGTGCTAAGCCCATCTCTTCATCCTTTCATCAGATATCTCTGTCAGCTTGGCTTGTTCTCTCGTTCACATTGTGTTAAGATACTTGTCATTCTTTAGGTGCTTGTGGTACCAGTCACTAGGTATTCCTACCACACCACCTGGGCAGGAAGTAGTCCAGAAAACTTTCCTTCTTCCTAACCAGGCTGTTCCCACTAACACTGAAGCCAGTGTTCGACATTTGCAACCAGAGTAAATTGTTTCCTCTTGAGATAAGCGGTGGTTAAACCGCTGACCTCCCAAGATGACCCGTGGGTCTTTTCTCTGGGTGTGAGCACAGCGCTGCAGATGGATGCCAGCGAGCCCCGACTGTGGCTCTTTTGAGTATTGTACCCTGATGTCTGGCTTTCAGCATCAGTGTTTCAGGCCCATGGCAAAGTGCTGCAAGCTAATTTTATAGGCAGTTTCATTTTCTGTTAATGCAAAGTTGTTTGCTTCATCTGGAGCCTTGGCACATCATGTGGATCAACATTACTTCTGTCCTTTGTGCACTAGTCTATTTAGGGAGTGTAATAGTGTTGATGCGTTGGGCAAGACCTATTGGTAATAACTGCCTATCCCCAGAAAGGAAGATAATTGTGACATACCTTGTAGTTGAGGTGCCTTGAGGATAATCTCATGCATTACTGTGATTTATGAATATCATCTACAAGACCCACAGCATATGACTGAGACACTGGAAAATCCACTTTTCCCTCATTTGCTCTGCAGCCATTCTTGACAGCCTCACCAGTACCTCTGCTGACACCCCTAATTGTCATTTCCAATAATCCTTGCTGCATTGCTCTGAAAGATAAAAATGTTTTGCAATAACTGGGCCAAGACCCTCCATCAGAACATGGGTGTGAAAACTATCCTAGTGCTGACCTGTTATGCTGGAGTAAAACCTCGTGTGTGTTATTCATGGGGTTTTTTGCCATCAGCCAGCACTCCCACAGGGTTGATAAATTTTGCTTAGTCAGACTTAGGCAAAGGATATGCATCTTTTTTCACAGTAACTAGGAAACCACCAGAAATGAAAAGGCCTGTCTTTTCTCCTTACTGACATCCTCCTGCAGTAGAGGGAGAGGAAAGGATCCCAGGTCCTGCCCATGTTGTCATTCTGCCTCTACACAGGTTGTCCTGCAGATGGGTTCTTAGGAGCACAGTGGAATTAAAAGTATGTTTCTCTTCCAACAAAGCTTTCTGTCATGAATGCTTTCAATATTGATACTCTCCTGAAGGACTTTCACCCCAAAGGGGAGACTAGTCCCCAAAAGGGGAACAATAAAAGTTTTATTTCAGGCTGTTTGATGCTGTTGCAACTCCCTGTCTTCTGGAGTAGCCGTATCCTTTGACACAGCACTTCCTAGAGCACATTTTAAGGCCAAATCAGCCTCAGTTAATAACCGTTTTTGTATTGCTTCATTTTACATACCACACACTAACCGCTCCCTTGATACTGTATTTAAACTCTCTCCAAACTGGCAATACACTAGTAATTTCCTGAAACACCCCCGGCCCTCCCCCCTTATTTGGAAATTGCTTAATTTTCCTTTTTTTTTTAAATTGCATTTTTCAGGCGCTTAAACACAATGCCATCACAAGTGGCTTTATGGAGAGAGGATTTGGGAAAGCTTCCATCATCTAGACAAGCATTTCACCCACTGGTTTATAACAGAAGCCACTATTCTGTGGTTTCCTCTTTAGCTTTTTAGCAGCCACTGTGTTCCTGGATTATAATCCCACTCTGGTCACCATTTCTTGTTTTTCTTTCCTTCTTAGACATAATACAAGGAGCCACACGGTCACAGATCAGTGCTTACTGAGTATACACAGCAGTCTCTCCCACTACAACTTGGCCATGAGCATGGAGCAAATGTTGCTTTCTCCTTCAGCATTTTGGCCTGTCTTTTTAACCATTTATTTGCTTCCTGGAGGCTGTTTAGTTTAGGGATGTAAAGAACTGGTTTGATTACACATTCTCACAGGATATCTGTGAACTGATCTTGGGCACCTGGTGATCTCCATGTCAGGTGCTACTCTCATACCAGTGAATCTTCTCAGGGTGGAGTTCAAACACCCAGGTTGTTGTATGTACGTGGTCAGTGGTGTCGAGGCCTCACCGCAGCACACAAATAGCTCACACCATTGCCAACACACGTGTCTACTCACAGCTTCAGGCCTTTGACCTCTTTTCTTCTCTCTTCTCCGTAAGAGACAATGTGGTGCCTTTGTTTTCCAGTTCATGGTTCCCACTTTGCTGATAGGGAACCTGAAGTAAAGAGACCAGCACAATGTAGCAGTCATGGGGACTCAGCCTTCCTGTAAGCCACTGTGAATGCAGGAGTTAGCTGCCAGGATGGCTACGAGTGAATGCCCTCCAATTCCTCCCTGTGCCAAGGGGGATCTCTCCTGGCACCACAGGAGAGCGGCAGAGGTGCCTCATGATGCTTGCTTACTCTGCAGGCACTGTCTCTGCACATGGCCAGGCGAGAAAATGTCATCTGTGCATTAATTGTGGAGGGCACAATTAGGAGCAGAGAAAGGGGGCCCATGTATCTTAGGGGAAGGAGGGAGCTGGAGGCATAGTCCATCAATACACAGGGACAATCCAGGCACCCGGGGCGGGAAAGGCATTTTTCACACTTTCCTTCTGGCACCACAGTATATTCTGGCAGAGCTGTGGCAATTCACCTGGGGTGTTACATCATTGAGGCCTGGCAAAGAAACTCTGAAAAGAAAGATGCTTCACCAGGCACCCAAGCACTGGCTACAGTCAAAACAGCATGGTTGGAAAGGTACTGAGATGTCAGTGAGTCACAGGTGCAGAGTCACACCAGAAAGGGGATACCAACTGGTCCCCTCCCAGTCCGGTTTCAGAAGGAGTTGCTGATCCTGCTAGTGGTATTTTCCACGTAAACTTGGCAGAGCTGGTGATGCCCAGGATTAGCTTCCCTTGAGGGGGAAAGGGAAAGCCAGATGATACCTGGAGTTGTGCTAGCCTGATCCTCATGCAAAAAGAAGACTGTGCTCTTCCCAGGCTCTGCTTCTTTCTCTTGCCTGCATGGGAACCACATCCCCCAGAGGGGACAGGCTGGGAGGGCAGAGGGAGGGACAGAAAAGCCCAAGGAGGCTAATGCAGTTATGCTACCTAGCCTGGTCCGATGTGACAGCAGTGAGGAGCATTGCAGGATCCCCCTGTAGCAGAGAGGAAAGTAAATACCAAGACTGCTTATTTGGTGGGGCTTGTCCTTCCCTTCTGACATGCTCCAACTCCCCCTGCCTTGCTCATGCACCAGGCACATGACAGACCTCACAAGAGCTGCAAACTCTCATTGCTGTACAGAAAACAACAGGCCAGCAACTCCTCTCTGTTTTCTTCTAGCTTAAATATGATAAATGTCAAAGAAAAGATGAGAAATTACTTTGGCTTGAAGCTCAATATGGACAATAGTGAAAGTCAGGCTTAAGGCAATTTTCTTTAAGGCAATTATCTTACATTATCTTACATGTCTTGTAGAGCATTGGTGTCCTGCCTCAGGAGAGAAATCTTGCCACCTTTCCAAAAGCACAAGGCTAAGCATCAGCTCTGCGTAGTCCAAGGCAGCCTGTCTAACACAGCATGAAGCTCAAAGCCATGATTTCACATGAAAAGAGGAAGCCGTTCAGGAGCATCTGGGGGAGAGGGTCTGCAAAGGAGAACTGTGCTATCACAGGCATTGGGAGGCTGCAGGACACAGGCAGAGATGGGGCCCAGGGCTGGACCAGCCAGGGCTGAAGGGCAGAAGTGTGGAAAGATGCATTGGGCTGGATAAGTCACAGATAGGAATGGAGGGCACAAGCTGAGCTGCACAGATGACATTTCCACAGTTGCTGTCTGGAATACCTATGGATCTTGCCCCTGCCCTTGGTCTAGTCATCCTTAATGAGCCATTGTTGGTTGGTTGGTTGGTTGGTTGGTTGGTTGGTTGGTTGGTTGGTTGGTTGGTTGAAGCAATTTCAAACCCAAGAGTAAAGCTGGAGCTGCCTGGAGCAGTGCTACTGTCCACACACTGGGTGACCTCATGCATGTATACACCAGGGAGGTACATCCACCATACAGTAATGACCCAGGACGTGCAGCTTTAAACTCCAGCTCTACGTGCTGCATCAGGTTATGTAAAGTTCAGTTGCATCACACACTGTTGCACAACACAGCCTGATGGCAGCATGCCATCTTCATTCATTGATCAGGTCTCACTGGCCACTGCTAGCTGGTCAGGAGAGAGGTGTCTGCTCCTCAGGGTACCCCAGTGTGGAAAAGCCTCTCCCAGATCACCACACCCTCCCAAAATGTGCAGGGGGAGTTTCCACCCAGCTCTCTGTGGTATTTGGCACAACAGCAGCACAAGAACCCACTGGGTGAGCAAGGCATGAGCGGCCCAAGTGGCCTCCTCTTGACCAAAGCTGAGACCACGTCTTTTTGGTGAGACCCTCTGCAGGCACTGCTCCATGGAAAGCTATGCCAGGCAAATGTGCCATTTCAGAGCCCAGGACTCACGTCACCATGGTGTATCTCTGTGGCATCTCTTGCAGGTGGTCTTGGCCAGCCCAGCCTAGCACTGAACCCAGCCAATGTAGCTGCTGCTCTAGATATGCCACCAGGATCTGCAGAAAGCATCTGCAGATCAGCCAGGGATAGGGCACTGCACCAGCACGGCCCCGCTCTAGCAATTCAAGCCCTGGACTAATGGGAAAGATGGTGAGTGACTCTTCAAGGGCCAAAGGTGACCAGAAAGCAGTTGGAAATCACAGACCACCAGGAGCATATTTGAAGTTCAAAGGAAGTTTGCATTTATCTCCAGAGAGCCCCTGATCAACACCCCTCCCTGGATGTGCTGGGCCACCCATGGTGGCAGGCTCGTCAGTGTTCAGTGGATTCACTGCTATTGTGTGAAATGCTGCCTTCTTGCCAAACGGCGCCCCTCCTCTACTAAAAGCGCAATCCTGCGATGACCCACTCCAGGGCGCGGCATTGCAAGCAGTGGCCCATCCACCAGGATGAACTGGATGAAAGCCCTACAGCATGGGAGGATCTCTTCTGGGAGGCGTGTAGGGGCACCTACCTCTGCAGCGAGGTGCTCTGTCCCCCTCCAGTGGCAGAGACCTTCAGGAATCAGCTACCAGGCTTCGCTTGCCCAGCTCATGGAGCCACCGCCATATCACGCTCTCCATAGCAGAATATGGGCATTTGTGGCCATTGGGCCACATGGCATAGCCAAGGTGGGTTCTGAAGCCACCAAGGCATTGTACCAAAAATGTCTTCAGCATGAAAGATGCCCTGGCATGTGGTCCAGTAGCCTGTGGGAGACCTCAGCCAACCAAAGCTTGATCCTATGCAGATCTTGACATCAGCAAAGGCATACAGGCCTTTACATTCACTTAAAAAAAAATAGGTTTTGACTTCTGCTTCTTCTCTGCTCAAGATACTGTTGCTGGAAATGGAGGAAGGAAATCCCCAGTGTCTCTGTACACAGAACCATACATTTGGTCTTGCATTTGCCATGCCTGCAATTTCCTTGTGGAGCTGTAATTGAGCAGGGACATGGACTGGTTGTATGCAAACCTACTGGCCCCTGCAGTACATGTATGTCCATGGGGATCATCCCAGCTCTTGTGAAGACCCCAAGAGAGCCCAGTACAACAGAGATCCACCCAGATTGTGGCATGAAGATGCTTGGGAGATTTTGTTGGAGCAGTTGCTGGTAAGGCGGTAACACAGCACAAGAAGACATGGACCCAAGGTCCCTGCAGGCCAGATCACCTCCAGGCAGCAGGAACATCCTCCAGCCTGGGCATGAATTTGGCACAGGGAGGATGAAGGTGAGAGGTCTGGGAAGATAAAGGAGCCTGACAGTCTGGCATGTCTAGTGATTTTCCTCTGTGCAATGACAGAAGAAAACACGTCCACACCCTCGTGACTGATTTTAACACCAAGATATTGTGCATTAGCTGCAACAGGAGCACACGCTGGGGAAGAGAGTTACAACCAAGCCACAGCCCAAGTCTCCAGCAGCTATTTGCTCCCTCCAGGAAGGTACTCTGCAGCCAACACCTGGCTTTGTCAGGTTTGCTCAGGCAGTTGAGTAGGAGAAGGGTTTAATACCAGCCACTCAGTGGTGAACTGTGAGGGCAGACTAAGCTGGACAAGGGCCTGGAGAATTTGTTGGACCTACTGTGACCTCTGCTGGCTTGGTCTGAAATTGGTGTGCTGGTTGGCCTTGTCTCATCAGAGTGTGGTGGGCGCTGGTCCCCCTGCAGCAAGGCTCCCTGGAGCTCCCACACTGCAGACCCTGGGGATTACTGCCTCCAGAGGTGTCTTTGCTCTCACTCCTGATGTAAATGTAATGCAACACCTTTGATACCTTTGGAAAGAAAATTGGCCTGTAATCCTCATGACAACATCCTTCTGTGGTCTCTGGGCAGGCCAAGTTTAAGTTGTGATCTCTCCAGAAAACTGTGTGGGGTCAGGGAGTGCTGCATTGAGACAGCAGGCTTCCTTGGGGCAGTGGTGTCCTGCTCCAAGTGGACTGGTGGTTCACAGATTCCCACCACAGGCCTCCCCCATCCTGCTGCTGGTGTGGCCATTATTAGGCCTGTGCTATGGAAGGGACCCTCTTGTGGAGGATGCAAATGATGCCCTGAGCGACTGTGACCATGAGAGGCCATGAAAAGTGCCTGCTTGGGTCATCTATAGATGAGCCTTGGAAGGGACACCCCAATGAGGTGAGCAGGAGAGGTCACCCCCTTCAGAGCTGCTATCTCAGGGTCTGAGTCTTGATCCATTTTTCTCCAAAAACAAAGGTGATTTAAAGTTCCTGGCCTTTCTTAAGCCTGGCTGCTTGTTCCTGAATCCATGCTGCAATGTTCTGCCTTCCCAGTGGCATATTGATGACAATTTTTTCTCAGCAGAAAAGCAGCTTAGGAAACTCCTGCCCTAGCCTTGTGTTCCTGCCCTGCACAGCAACTTGTCCTTCCTCTTGTCCCTCACACCCCGTGGTGCCACTACATCAATGTAAATGACCACAGAGACAGCTCATTCATTGAAATGGTTTGGGCTAAAAAAACCCCAAAAACACAAGCTTCTAAAATTAAAGCAAGTTTTGTGCCCCTTTGTAACCCTCTCTGTGATCCAGCTTGCAGATGATAGCAGTAGCACAACTGAAGGCACAGTCAGCCTCAGCATACGGGACAAAAACCTCTGCCCATCTTTGCTGCCAGGCAAACTGCAGCTCTGAACTGTGCCCATGGGGTTTTGGGACGCCAGAAGAAGATGCTGCATTGCTTCTCTTTAGATCAGGGGTTTGATCTTGCCTATGCAGGCAGAGATCAGGAAGCTTTCTGTTTTAAAAGTAATCGGAGCTTTGAGTTTAATCCTGTGTTTTTAGGAATGCCTGGATCTTAATCCAAGCTTGGAGTTTGGACTGTTTTAAATGGATGCTGTGTGACATTTCAGAGCTAGTTGCATTTAATTGATGACCTGGAGTCTGTTCCCACTGCCTTGTATGAGGTTTTAGACTATAGTTTGATGACAAACACCAAAACACATTCACCCACAAACCCCTCTTCAGCCTTTACATATAAAAAGAAATATGGAGGGAGAGAGAGAGGCAAAATCATTGAAAAACCTGTAGGGTGCTGAACCTCGCACTGAAAATAAAAATCAGAGACTTATTGGCAGTGACACATTAAAGTGTCACAAGTTATTCTCATAAAAGATACTGCAGAAATAGTTTTGGTTTGTGCTTTTTCCTATGAAAGTTACCTCATCCACAACACCACAAATGTTTCTTGTAGCAGAACTTTTTCAGTAATTTAACGTTTCAAGCACAATTCCTCCTGCAGCACCAAACAAGACTGAACACTCATACAGCTTCAGAGTTTTGCAGTCATCTGACCTCTCTTGTAATCCAAATACTCTTCATCACAGTGAGCACACCTTCTTCTGGGCTGTTTGTTCCTGATAAACAGAGGACAGATTCTTACCAATGCTGCAATATGTACTGAACAAACAGTGTATCGTGATCTAAAAATAAAACCTGGTGAAATGAAGAACTGAGACATTTAAAACCCCCTAGAAAACATTCCTGGGTTATGGCAATGTCTTTCAAAAAGCCAAGACACGCAGACAAATGACACAACACATCCTTATCAGACAACCTTTGTCCCAGCCCATCAGACTGCTTCTCTCCCACATGATGTATAGTATGGACTTTTGGACTTGACCTAATTGTGATGCTTTAGTAAGAGCCTAGCCTTTCTTTAGCAAAGGGGATTGTCCACATAGACAAGGGGAAATGATTGGTACACCTTCAGAAAACTAACAGTGTCACTGAAGAAAACATTGACAGCACTGAATAAATGATGGTGAAAACCACTAGGCAGAAGGTTTTGTTATTACCCTTACTATCGCATTTGGATTGAAAAACCACCTAGAAGATGCCAAATCCCATCTTTAGGTCCAGTGTGCAAGGCTTGCCAAAACCTGAGATCCGCTCCAAGCAACACATGAACTGAGACAGGCAAACAAATGAAGAGCATAGAGGGGAGCAAGGTGATGACAGAGGGAGTTCCCAAATATGTGCTGTGCCCAACCACAGGGGCAGCTGAATTTTCCAGGTCTGAAACAAAACTTGTACCATTGAGAGATTTATGATGATTGTGACTTTGAGAAAAACTATCCTGCAATATCAGCTGTGACCTCATTGAAGCAAAACCCTCTTAGTCCCTGAGGCAGGGTGGAGTGAAGCAAGATAACTTAAGGAAAAAGAGACTCAAACACTCCCAAAACAAGAGACTCAATAACAAGCAAAAAGTGACTGAGCAGGAAGGCAGTTGCGGGCTCTGCCGTGGGCTGCAGGCTCAATCCCCAAAGCTGGAAAGTTCCTTTCAGTGTCCATATAAATATTTCTGTAAGTTATTTTTAAGCGTGTGTTTTGAAACTGAAGTATATTTAGACTAGTTAAATGAAAATGTGGTTTAAAGGAAGCTGCTTCTTTAGAAATTTCCCACACTGGGGACTCTGCTCAGCCGTGCTCTGTCCATGCCAGGGCTGCCCAGTCCCGCGGGCAGCTTTGCAGGCTGGCACCATGCAGCAGCAGTGGCACTGCGGGACAGAAGCAAGGCCACCTCTCTCACTGGGGACAAGACAGCCGTGCACCAGCCCCCCTGTTGGCACAGGAATGCTGGTAGCCCACACAATGCTTCCATGTTGCTTTTTGATCCTGGCATGCCAGGAGTGGGGTAAGATGTGGTGCAGCACATGAGAGAGGGAAAGGGGAAGGAGGAAATCCTGGATCTAGAGAAAGCAAGTTTTCTCCTTCCTGTGAGCCATGGCCGAGTGACTTTCCCAGGGCACAGAGGGGTCATGACAATAGCCTCTTCCCAATGCAGCACAAATCTGGGGTACTCATCACGTGTGGTCTGATCCCAGAGTACTTGCCATGGAATCAGGATGTTGTTTTGGCCAGGCTCCAACCTGGCTTGAGCGGCCAGCACCCTTTTCACAGAAGCCAGAGATAAAAAAAGTTTATGAGATGGACAGCATCGTCCCTCTGCCTGATTAGTGGAGATTGGCTACCTAGGACCACAGAGTGCCGTGTTCTACCTCTCTGTTTCCCTGAGGGCATTTCAATGGGCTGCAAACTTATTTTTCCTTGCACATCCCAAGCCATTCTGCAGCACACATGGACAGCTTTCTGTCCCACCCCAGAGAGAACTGCTCTGCAATAGGTGGTAAAGTCCTTCCTACCTGTGCTTAAGGCTGAAGGAGGAACACAATTATTTATGCACTAGTTCACATTAAATAATTCTGGGAGTAAACATCATGTAGAAAAATGCTTTTTCTTCCACTTTTTTGCTTGCATTATCTATCATCTCATGAGTAGAATTCTCACAAGCTTTCCTGCGGATTTCAGCTGGCTGGGTTGATTTAGGAAAAAACTTTTAGAGCTTTTGCACTCCTGCCTGCACAGTTGGATGACTTTTCAGGGGAGTTCTGGGAAGTGCACATCCAAGAAAACCTTTCCAGGACCCTGATTTTCTTTTCCAGCTTTTATAGATAGTCAAGCTGGAACAGCAGCACCATGTATGCTATAGTTTAGAAATCTGACCTAGTTCCTTTAATCCACACTAGCCATGGGAGCTCTCAGAGGGCTCAGAAACTGCGCACAGCCTCACCAGGTCACTTGCAACACAGACTTTTAAGAACAACTTTCATCCAAAAGTAAAAACATCCTTTGATACATATGAAATTAATGTAAAATAGGGGGAAGGGGAGACTTTCAGCTTAAGCAACAGCAAAAGTATTATAAGTTTTGTTTCTTCTGCAGATAAATGAAAGTTAAACTCTCTGAGATGCAGCCTCCATCACCCATGAGAGCTCTCTCCAGGGGAGTTCCAGAAAACAGAGCAAGAGGTGTATCTGCTAAATACAAATACAGGATTAACAGCAACTGACCCAATGGCAAGACCCCAATCAAGCTGCTGAAATGAAATATAAAGCTTGCTGTAAGTCCCAGATTCCTTGTTTGCTGTGCTGTGTATCCCCCGTGCTGGAGAGGCAGTGTTTTCTGCTGGTAGGCTGCCATCCACAGAAAGGCTGCTGAGGCAGGGCAAGACCGCCAAAGTGTTATTAAATCCCAAATAAAAGCAATGTTGCTTCTTTCTGCCTCTCTCCCAGTCCTATCCTTAGAGGGCCAGAAGTCACCTCTCTGAACACCATTTCTCTTCCCAAAGTCATCAGTCAAGCATTTTGATGTTCCTTTTATTTTTCCCTCACACACAAGGGCTTCTTTTTTTTGCTCTTTTTCCCAAGTGAGGACTACTCCTTGCAATAGGAAAAGGCTGAGAAATCCATTCTTAGGTGTCCTTTTCTCAGTATAAGCAGAGGTTTTTATAAACCATATTCATGGTCTGTTTGGAGTCTGTTTTCTTTTTACAATGATAGGTGCCATATAAAAAAGAGGAACAGACCTGCTCTCCCTCTAGTCAAAGCCAAAGACATTTCTTATCCTAAATCACCCTCATCTTTTCCTTCTCTCATAGAAGTGCTTTTCCCAGGCTCCCAGCCTTTCTCAATAGCAGTGCCCCAACCCCCTCTGTTTCTTTTTTACCAGAGCTGGAGACTATATTCCCTTCCCATGAGAAAATGCCACTATAATATTTGCTGGTTTTTCTTTTTTTTTCTCTTCCACCCCACTTCTGTTTTTGTTTCCTTTTGACTCCAGTGACACACTGGGAAGAGCTTTCCACCCAGCCATGCCCACTGATATTGAGTGTCCTGGCCAAGCAACTACAGCTGATTTAAAACACAGTCCTCTAAACAAATGGTTTTACCAGTGCCTTGCTGTGCACCTTCCCCCAGACTAGTTTGTTTCTCTGAGCCTCAGGGTTCAGATGTGCCCACTGCCCTCCTCACGCCTCCTTCAGAGCAGAGATAACACTGTCCCAGAGAGGAAACCTCTGGGCCTCATCAGCATGCATTTTGAATGCAGTCTTCATCACAAAGTATCCTCACAGCAGTGACATACTCATCTCATTGCTTTGATTAGGCCACTCAAGAATATCAAGTATACAAACAGGACATTTGCTGAGATCAGCAATGAAAATTTAAGAGATGGTCACTGCCTGCCCTATAACAAAATTCCCATTCCCAAACTGCACAGGGAAACATTTACAGGTTCATTGGAGTTTTGTTTTGCTTGTTTTTAGGCAGTGGGAATTTTGGGTTTGTTTCCCAGGATTCCCATGCAGCCAAAGGGCTTTCCTGAAACAAAACCATTACAACCTACAAAAAGATGGGCCCAAAGGGCCTTCTGACTGCACAAAAGCAGAAATATTATACTAATAGTAATCATTTGAATAATGAGAAATTCAGAGTGAGACAGCTGAACAGAAAGAAATAAAGGTGAGTTTTGGAAAGATGTATTGCCTCTGCTGCTGCTGCAGAGCTTCTTTTGGACCCCCAGTGTCAGGAGAAAACCACCCAGCATCACTGTAGGTGTTCATATACATGCACCTGTGCAACGTCACCATTTGGCCGCAGTGAAGAGGAACCCCAATATTCCCATGCATGGCTGGACTCTGCAGAGGCAGCAAGCCTGTGGGGCCAGCCAGGCATGCAGTTTTCCCTACCTCCCTCTTTTTCAAAGGGTCCTTTCTTATCATCCCCCCCTCCCCACTCAACCTCCCCATTTCCATGTTACTGGCATTCAAGGCAAATATTTCTCCCAGACTCTCCAGTCTGGTGTGTCCCCCCTGGCTTTTAGGAGGCCCCTTTATCAGGCAAGATCATGGTGAGCCAGGCAAACATTACCTCAGGGGCACCGTGAATCGGGGCTGGGGGCGTGAATAGGCCCCACACATTCTCTCCAGCCTCTTCCCTTTCCTATAGCAACCAAGTTGGGAGCAGGCAGGTCACATAGCCCCTCTGTTGTGTGGAGAGCCCTGCCGGGGCTGGGGGGGCAGCCATTTGGTGGGAGCGGGTCACAGGGGGACGGGGTTGGGAACAGGGGGCACGGAAGCAGCACTCAGCGCTGTGCAAATATGGCAGGGGGTGCCCCGGCTTCCTGCCTGGGGCCTGGCCCATGGCTGTGCCCCACCTGCTCTCTCTTCCCTGTTAACCAGTCATCTTTCTCAGTGTGAAAGCGGAGTTGCTCATCTCCATCCTGGTCTTTTCTGCCCTTCAGAGAGGAAAAGGGAAAACAGGATAACAAAATATCCTCTGTGTCAGACACAGATCCCAAAGGAGAGCACTGAGCAAAAGGAAGGAAAGGAGCAGGAGAAGCCTGGCAGGTCTTTCCACAAGCAGAGGTTCCTCCAGGAGTCTTAGAGAGGGACCCTCTGCCAGCAGACCCAGCATACTGTGTACAGGGCAGGAGCCACTGCTCAGGAGGCTCTCTCCCACGTAGTATCCCAGACCAAGGGATTGTGCCTGCCTCTCCACACCAAGCACCAGGTCTCCCTAACAGACTTCTCTGGGAAAGCTCCTCAGCCGTGGTGCATACAGCAGTACCAAGGTGGGAGACATCTTCCTGTGCCACCTGGATTTTGCCTGGCAGTGCCCAGAGGCTGGCATCAGCTGTGCCTCTCACCAAATCTCAAAGCCATATGGACCTGTCTTGGTTTCAAAGACAGGTATTTGCTAAAGAAGGCAGAAGCCCCCTTTAGAATAGGAAAATGCAACCCCCTTCCCTCCAAATTGGTAAAATTTTGAAATCAAGGGGCTTTCAGGCAATGGTATGAGAAAAGAGGAATAACAGTCCTTTACTAATATATTTATATATATAATGGGACAGACAAAAAAACAACAACAACAATGGTAACCACAACAAATAAGAATAGACAAACTCACGGACAGTCTCTTCTCGCTCTGTTGGCAATCCAAAGACAGAAGCCCAAGGTGGAGGAAGATTCTTCCTGGAGCTCCAGCAGTCTCTCTCCCTCTCCTCTGGATGTCCAGAAGTGAAGAAGTGTTCTCCAGCTGTGCTTAGCCCCTTTTAACTAGTCCCATTCCCCCAGTATCTCTGCCCCCTCTGGGGGGAAATCTCAGATACCAAGGAACCTTAGATAATGGCTAGCTAGCCGCACCCATCTCAGAGCCAACATTTTGTTTTTTTAATCACCCACCCATTATCACTTCCCAGCAACTAATCACTCACCCATTATCACTTCCCAGCAACAAGAATGGGGAAAAATTCCTAAGACAGGGAGACAAACAAACAAAAAAAGAAAAAGTATCCCAAACCCCAACAGGACCTCACTTCCATAGTCCCCTCATCCCTCACTAGGCGTGAATGTCAACTCCCTCACAGCACCCAGAAGGTTTTTCACAGCCCTGTGCATGCACTCTCCTGCTCCTTTCCCCACCACAGGGCTCTGTGCAGTTTCTTCCCGGGGAATTTGCAGTGCACAGACCATGCAGTGCTTAGCTAAAGATACCACAGGGCCATCTGTCCTCTCAGTTCTGACCTCTCACAGGTCATCCCTCTCTTGGCACACTTCCCACTGTGAGTGTGGAGATAGGGTCTAAACACGGTCGCAAAAAAGACCAGATCTCACCCAGCCCCATGAAACTCCATGTCTGGGTGCCCTCAGGGACAGAAGACAGGGCACAAACCCTGGCACCAGTGGTGTGACCTGAGACAGCACCGATCAACAGCCTGGGAATGTGAGGCAATACAATTTTTCACAAGGCAAAGGGAAGAGGATGACACTTTGGCTCTGTAAAGCTTTCCCTTGCAAAATCTTTATGATCTGATGTGACAGGGAGAGTCATGGGCAAAACTCTACGTGCAACAGCAGCCTCCCTGTGGCTCCACACATAAGGAACAAGCACAACTGTGCTGAGGCAAAGTGAGCATCAATCTAGCCAAGTGCTCTGTCTCCAATGCTGGCTGATAGATGCCTGAGGGAGAAGAGAAGTGCAGGCCAACAGTGATATTGCCTCTGCATATTCTCAGGACTTCCTGAGACAGAGGCTGCTTTCATAACTAAGAGTCCTTGAGGGACTTTTACTCCCTATGTCTGACTAATCATCATCAAGAGTCACAGATTTTTAGCACTCACTGCATCCTGATGCTTACCCAAGGGTTGAAGGACTAACCCTCTTTGCTTTTGTGCTGTACATTATACTGTCTTCCCCTGGCATCTTAAACATTAAGCAGGTAATTTTTCTTCTTGGAAGCATGATGGTGTCTGGGATGCCAGACCAGATCCTTTGATCCCAGACTTCAGGTAAGATACGGGATACACCCCCCCAA
Source organism: Pomatostomus ruficeps (assembly GCA_013400735.1). NCBI lineage: Eukaryota > Metazoa > Chordata > Aves > Passeriformes > Timaliidae > Pomatostomus > Pomatostomus ruficeps. The sequence continues at coordinate 210,006 of VYZT01050730.1, read as the reverse complement.
GTAATGGGATGCACAGGCATGTGAGCTCAGTCCAGTGTCTTTTCCATCATGCCCAGGTGTAATGGAGCTTGTTGCCTTTCCATGTCAGTGACACAGCTCCTAGGGTTGATACTGTGCTTAGTCGTCTGGGACAGCTCCTTCCTCTGCCAGAGAGCTCTTCCTGGAACTTCTGCAGTGCCATCACAAATTCAGCTGCTTTTTCTCACTTTTATGTTGCTCTCCTATTTGATATTCTGCAGCCCTTCCCCAGAAGCCGTTTCAGTCACTGACACAGCATACCTCTCACAGAGGATGGCCAGGGATAGATGCAGTCCCTTCCTTAGGCTCAGCTTAACCCATCAGAGAGCTCCCAAGTCTAAAACCAGAGATACTGAACAGGACTTTTTCTTTCAGGAGAGAAAGTAGGATAGATTGTAGAGGTGCAGGCATGAAAGGGACCCTGCTCAGGTATATCACCAGCACTATCTGAGAGATACTAGCCTAAGCCCCTCTGAAAACATCACAGGAAGGATCTCCCATTGCACCCTTAGATTGTTTGCCCCTGCATTAACCAGCCTTACAGTTAGGAAGTTTTTCCCTGTATCATACCTCAAATATTCCTGGACACTTACGTGTGCTAAGCCTCATACCAGCTGGAGCTTTTCCAGGACCTGTGGTTTTACTCCTAAGTATAGAGGGAAACTGTCAATTTGAATTCTCATATGTTTCCAAAATGAGTGTATTGTGGTTATTTTACTTTTTTTATGTCACAGTAGCAGCCATGAGGCACTATGATTTTTACAGATGGTGAAGAAAGAATGGTCTTCCCAAAATCCTATGTGATTCATGGAGAATTAGGATGCTAACAAAAGGTGGGTAGCAGGGAGCAGAAGGCCAGGAGAGTGATAGTGACGGTGACTAATATCCTGAAATCCAGGAGCCGTTTAGGCTCTCCTACTCATGCCTGAGACCCTCTGACACTCTTGTGGTTTCACAGTCACATATTCCACTTTCTAAAAAAGCCTTTGCTCTCCCCCTAAAATTTGTGCAAGGCCCACCCAAACAACGGAAGAAACTCACTGTCCAAACAAAAGCTGATTGCACCCAAAGTGCTGACACAACGCACCACATGACCCAGCCAGGAGCCAAGCATGAGCATTTTCCTCTGCTCTTGGGAGCTTCACAGCTCAGCAAGGGGATGGAAATAACTATGTGAGAGAAGTGCGTTTTTAAGTGGATAGTGCCCTTTCAACAAGTTGCTGCGTCCTCTGAGAGATAACTGGGTCTTTCTCAGGGTATTTTGGGTTGTAGGTAAAACACCTGATGCCTTCTGCTGGATCAAGGGTAGAGAAATTCCTCCTTGCAGGGCTGCTCTCTTGCTCTGTGGGAAGAAGTCTGCCTCCATCCCGACACCCACAGCCATTCCCACCATATGGCAAGGATTGTGCTTTCCAGGCAATGGAGAAAATCAGACTTTTGATCATGCACTGATGACACTGCCAGTCATATCCCAAGGAAAAGGCTGGAGGACAGCAAAGAGCAGGAACAGCTTGCAGAGTCTACGATCTGCTCCTTACCGGCCTCTGAGGGCTTTGAGATAGAGGGGATATAAGAAGGAACAGGTCCTGTGCCAGAGAATGTGGTCTGGCAGACTCTGGGCTGTGGCCTGCAATCCCAGTTCCACAGGGTGATATTACAGGGTAAGGCAGCACCATACATACGGTGAGCTTCTAGATGTTATACCAAGCATGAGACACAACAGGGCATAGTAATACCCTCCAACATCACCTTGGCCCACTCCAGAGCTGGGCACTGCCTCAGTGTAGGATTATTGCCCTGTGCATCCAAGCTTGGGCCACATGGGAGCATGGGGAAAGGTTCCTGCTGGTTCCCAACCCTCAGGGAGGCTGGAAATCAACACTGAGAAAGGCTAACCACCACCACGGCATAGGTAGCCTCAGCACGCAGAGCCACCCACATTCCTTCTCCCTGACTCCAGGGCAGAAAACCAGGCACTGCCTGGCAATTGACTGTGCTGTTTGAGTTTAGGATATTGGCCAAGTTGGTGGATTTCATGCATTGGCCATGCTGCAGGCAGGACTGGCTGTTCACAGTGCAGCAGAGAGAATGTGCTGCTAAAACAGCACCCGCCTCAGCCACAGAGGGCTCTTGCCACACTCCTTCCACCAAAAAACCCTGCCCCTGAAGAAGGATCCTAGTGGAGAAGGCAACTCCCAGCACTGGCCAAGAGGATGTGCTAGCAGACTCTTTGTCTCTGCAAAGCTCAGCAAGGAAATTATTAGGAGTCCTGAACTGTCAGATGATGCTCCATCCTAACACAGAAGTGGTACCAGTCACAACTTTTGCCCTGAGCCACACAGAGTCTTTGCACATCCCTCTTGTTCTCAGCTTTTGCCTCTTCACCAGGTATTCCCACAGAAGAGAAAATATGAATTTGGGATTAAAGCACCGGGATCAGGTCTCCCTCCTCTGCATGCAGCAGGCAAACCCCTCCTTGCCTCATTCCCCCCTCCAGGACCCATGGCTGACAGGTCTCTGCCCCTTTTTCCTGGGGTGCTGGGAAGAAAAATCCCATCTGCTGAAGGCTGTGTAGGCATCAGCCCCCATGCTTCCTGCTGGGGAGTAGGTTAACACGTAGCTTGTGCGTCACGTTTGCAGTTTATTTAAAATAAAAGACAGGCAGGAGAATAGCAGGGATGTATTGGCTAAGGTCCTCTTATTCTGCCACCCCCATGTGTGCAAAGTCTCCATTTGAGGCATCTGTACCTCCCCAGGGACACATCCTCTGCTCCTGGACTGTGGGCAGAGCATCTTTTTCCAGCTGCCTCCTGCCCTCCAGCCCTGCAATTGCCTGTGAATGAAAATGAGCTATTATTGCTACTTCTTTTAAAACCCATTTCCCAGAAAAGAGAAAAAAAAAAAAATCCATGTTAACAGGAGCCTTCGGCAAGGCACCCACCTTTGTCTTCCTGCCTCATTGCCACCCACCCAAATCAGCAAGAGCAGCGGGTGGCATTTACAGAGTATCTCCCTGCTGAGAAGCAAAAGCACTAGGAAGGTGGCCCAGCTACCAGAGTGGGAAATGTAGTGGTCTGAGAGCACTTGGCCTCAAATCCAAGTGGTTTATTTTTTGATAACTCAGCCACAGCCGCTTCCAGTAACGCTCATAAAGCTCCTTTCCGCTCAGGAGACAGTGACTTCCAAGGGCCATCTTAGCTAGCGTTCTAGTCTGGCTTCCCTTAAAGCATGCTGGTGGCAGGCTGAAATCCATGAGGAAGCTGAGGCTGACCAAGATCCCACATGGGGGACACTAGAGATCTCCTAACGGAACCCACAAGGCACTTTTACTCCATGGGTATTGATGAGCCAACGTCATATGGTCTGGCCAGCATCCATGTGTTTGGTGAACAAGGGAGCAGGATGGCTTATGAAGATTGCCAGTTCCTGTCATTCCCAAGATCTGTCTTACCCAGGTGGGAGCTCCCAAAGACCTGCTCTGGATGGTTGCTCACATCACCTCACTCCCACCAAGCCCAAGACAAGGCAGTGTTAGCTGGGAAGAGCTGCAGCTTCTCCTTACATCTGCTCTAGACCTAATGATGTCTGGCATTTGTACTGTCCCATCGGGAAGCTGGGATGTTGCCTAAATGGGGAAGCTGAAAGAACAAAACCACAGCACATCAAAGCCCAGCCTTGCCCAGAGCTGTTTTACATCCAGATCCAGTGACTTCAAGCCATAAGAATGCCACCAGAGCTGCACCAACATGAAGTGAAGCTGAAGAAGGCATGGTCCAGCCAGCTACCACAAACCACTCTCTTGCCATGCCAGATGCCATCACTGGTTGTTAGCCTGCTTGACGCCAAACAAGAACAGGAGGTCTCATCTATCATGGTGCTTGCCTCCCGTCCCCAGTGGAAAACAGTAGCAGGGTCATAAAGCATCAGCTTCAGCACAACATAACCTCTGCTTCTTACAGTACCCCTTGCTTTCTCTGGGGTTTCTCCTGACTGCACGTGTCCAGCTACCTACCACTGCCACAGCTGGGCACTCAGGCCTGAGAACCTGACCCTGGCCAAAGCCTCTCCAGATCCTGGCTCCCGTGGCTAAACAGCACCACCTGGAGCACTTTACAAAGCAATTGGCTAATGCTGCTTCTTGGTCATTAAAAATATTTCATGTGTTCTGCACTTAATTATTCAGCTGGTTTCGAGGGTTGCACAATCACCCCTTTTATCTGCCTGGAGTTTGGCCCCTTTGCATTTCAGCCTGTGCTCCTTTCACCTGACACTGAAAGCTGTGACACACCAGAGCCTCTCTACATTTCCCTGCAACATTTTTTCCACTATTGCATTGTTCTTATTTTCTTTTCAAGCTGCCAGGTAGGCCATAGTGCTCACTTGCTTGAGGCCATGCACTTGCTACAGCAAATTGCTCCCTGTTTTGCGTCCTGTCCTGTCTTTTTGGGAGTCAGAGCTGGCCATGCAGCACAGAGATGGGGAATGATGGAGCAGCAAGGAAAGACAAAACCTCTGCCTGTGGAAAGCACACCCGATGAGTACACACAGCTTGGCCTCAGCAGCATCCCACTGTGTGAACAGGCACGCACATGCAAACACAGCAGCAATGCACACAACAGACCCAAGTACTGCTGTCCAACACCGGTGTGCTGGTTCCAGAGCACAGCTCAAGGGATCTGCCCCTGAACTCCCAGATGCTGCTTCCCATTTATCCCCTCTCCCAGGGACTACCCAAAGCACTTGTTCATATTCCAACCCAAAAGTCAGGGCAGGAACAACAAGGAAGTCATCCCACTTCCCATTCGGGTAGGCAAGCACTGCCAGTTTCCTGGGGTCAGCCAGGGGCTGTTGCTAGCACAGGGGGGAGGGGTCTCATTCCCAGCTGATGTGGAAATTATGGGGATCAGCTGAGAGCACATTTCCACTCCCTCTGCTGCTTCAGGCTGTGATCTGGCCTTTCCTTAGTCACTTTAATGACTGAGCATGTCTGAATTTCCTGCCAAGTTTCAATCACAGGGATGGAGAGAGAGAAATACATGCAATAAAGGGGAAAGGCAAGCGAGGCAAAGGGAGGGAGAGATACGTTATCTTCAGCACGTCAGCTTGGGAGAGACGGTCCTGAGGAAATGAAGGCAAGCAAAGCAATATATGCCAGCAATGGATGGCCTTTCCCTCAGGCCAGCCAAAGACCAAAGGTGGGCAGGGAGGTGAAGTGCTGCAATAAGGGAGAAACACAGCCAAAGAGCAAAGAACCCCAGTAAGGAAGGAAGAGGAAGAGAGGGAAAAGGTGAATAAGGATGTAAGCATCTCCATCCTCCACACAGAACCCTGGTAATCAGGACTATGTAGGAGCCTTCAGGCTCCAGGCAAGTGAATTACTGAGGATTAATAGCCAGTTGAGAAGAGGTGGCCAGAGCAGCTTGGATGAAGTGCAGGTTTGCAAAGAGCTTGCTGATCACTAAAGTTCGTAAACACAAGAGACCTGTGTGCCTCCAAGTACCACTGGCCCTCTCTCTGGGAAGCCCAGCCACTACAGCAGTCGACCCTAATACACGATGTTTTCCAGTAAAGATATGTTCCCTTCCTGTCTGTGCTCCTGCCTCAGCACTCTGTGAAGGAAAATGCCAGCAGGGATGTAGCCATGCTTTGTGTGCCCCAAAAGGGCAATGAGGCCAGGGGTATGCCTGTCCTTTCAGTTCCTTGTCTGTTGCTCACCCTAAACCAGGATGTCCCCTCTGTCTGCCAGTGGCTATGGGTGAGGCTGGCTAAGGCATCTCAGTACGGAAGGCAAAGCTGCTTCTGCTCATGCCTCTCCACTTCTCTGATCCACTCATGCCACTGCTTCCACCCCACTCAGTTTGTACTCTGGGCAAATGAGCCTTGAACTTGTCCTGTCCTCCTGCAGTGACCAAATTGTCCCAGGGATATACTGGAAGTGCTACCCCAGGTCAGCTGTGTTTGTCACTGTGGTGTGTGCCAAGTCAGGACTCAAGTGCAACCCAGCCTGGGCTTCTACAATCTGCCTGCTTTCCCTGTGGGGTCCCACACCTCTGGCCTTCTGCAGCCCCAGCCCTAAAGGAGAGCAAGAAAAGCTTTTTCTTGGCTTTGGAGAGGGGAAAGAGAGGTGGTGGTAAAAAGAGAAGAGCTGATGGTACCTGCAGTGTCTTCTCTCTATGCAGATTTGATTCCTTCTGTCCTCAGTTCTGCAAACAGCAACAAACACCATGCATTGGTATTACTGCCGATGATTTAATTATTGTTACTGATAACACAATTGATATTGATAAACAGTGCTTTCTGAGGAGTGGAGAAAAGCCTTACAGCAGATGCAGAGGAGAATGAAGTCAAGGAGATGAACTTGGGTGGATAATCCCACACCTGCACTCTCCACACCACACTCCACCCCTATGCCATTGCTCTCCCTCCCCCCATGGCCCACCTGGTATCTCCTAAAGAGCGCTGTGGCATCGGGACAGAGTCAGTGTTCTGGGCTTCCTCTGGGAGCCACCACGCTTAGTCTCGCTCCACAGCAGTGCTAAGCTGGCTTGGAAACCACTCTGAGTAGCCAAGGAGAGGAAATTAATTCTGAGGCCGCTTTACCACGAAGCCTCAGAAGCTAATCAGGGAACTTTATTAAAAAATAATAACGGCGATAAAAAGAGAAAAAGTAAGCCACCTTGGAAGCCGTTCAACTGTGAGCTGCTGGGAGCACGGGAAGCCTTTCCAAATGCAAACACAAATGAGCCTCCTCAGGGCCAAGCTGCACTCAGGACAGCAGGTTGCAGTTATCAGTCCTGCTGAGGTCCAGCGCCAGATCACTTCTGATCAAAACCAGCCCCTGCTGGGAATGAAACACATCCCCTCACCAGTTTTTGCCAGGATCAGTTCCCGCCTGGACAGCAATGAATGAAAGCATTTCACAGAAGCTGGTGGTTCTTCTTCCCAGAAGTTTTCCTCTCTGAAGCCAGGGAATCCCCAGCGGCATGCCTGAGGCTTACCCAAGTCCTGCTCTGTGGGCAGCCAGAACTCTTCCAGCACCTGGTGATTTGGCAAGACCAAGATCATCTCAAAAGTCTTTTTTTTTAATGTTTTTTTAACAAATGTTTACAAACAAAGCATTGCTCAGAGGCTTAGAGTGCACACCTGGGGTGCATTGCCCTTGATATCACAGAAATCAGATGAGGCAGGGTTAGCTGTCCTCAGAGGCACTTGCACCTTGTAATTGTATTTCCTAAACTCCCTCCCAGGTACTCCCTTCACCACCTCTGCTAAAAAGGGTGAGAAGATGGGAAAGTACCACCAATTTCCCTCTAGTCCATTCTCCACCTGGGAGCCAAAGCCTGACTGAAAAGCATTCAAACAGGGAGCAGCCAGGCCCTTCCTGGGCATAAGGTTCTATGGCCTCTGAAATGCTGCCTGAAAGTGCTGCTCCTATGCCCCAGGGAGAAAGGAAACCTGCAGCACACACTGCTGCAAACCCCAGTGCCTTCCCAGGAGTTTTCTCCCCTCCAGGCAGCACCCACCAGGCTCAACCCCCAGCACCTTGCCAGTGTGGCAAGGAATTGCTCCAGCAACTGGGCTCATCCCTCTCCCCCAGCCCAGAGTCCTGGAGAAACTCATGGAGTTACACGAGAAGGGGAGAGCACAGGCACTTAGGGCAAGGGAGTTAACAAGTGCCAAAAGCCAGAGACAAAGCCCTCAGCTAAGGAAAATAGGCACCAGGGTCCCTTCAGCATGTCTTGACCACTGTCTATGAGGCTTTCCCCTGCAGTCTCTGTTTTCCTTTGGGCCTACCCCAACAGGAGTCCCTTGCTCCTTCTGTTATTTCCACTGTGTGGTCCTTTACACAGCTGGATGTCTTGGACATAAAAAGCAGCTCTTGTGGCTAAATTGATTGTAGTGCCTAATGCTTCATCAAGGCTGGGAGTTTTCATCTTGAGGGAGAAGTGACAGAGGTCACTTCACTGCCTCTGTTAGGTTAAACGTGAATCTCTCTGGAGCTCTCCTTGAAAATCAGTCATCTGGGAGCTGTGAAGTGCCCCCAGAGAGGCATAAGCAAGGCAGAGGAGGGCTGAGAAGGGAGCAGAAAGCTCACTCACAGACCTGGAGTGCATCTCAAGCGCTGATTTTGAATAAACCCCATGAGCAAATTCTCCCTTTGCCCAAGGACATGCATGAGGGAAAACACATGCGTAAGTCCTGGAGGATGCTGCACCAAAAGCCACAAGCTACTCCTTTGCCTGCAGCCTGCCTGCAGCCAGAGGAGATATTTACACTTTCACTGAAAGCCCACCAGGATTCTCCTTTCCTCTGCAGCCCACTCTGCCTGGCAGAAGGGGCCAAGGTAGAGAGGCTGAAGTGGCTGCCACAGCCCCTTGGGCTCTTTGTGCCCCTCCACCCCAGTCCCACGCTCCAGGAGATCATTATCAGTCACAGGTGACCCCCGGATTATCTCTCACCACCCTTCAGGCTCCTGACACCACACATTCATTACAAGTCCCCTCCCTTCTCAGGGCAACCTGGCTTTCCGGACCCCCTGCAAGTTTGTCAGGGATGTCGGGACATAGAAGGGGTGGTGGAAGATGTAACCCATAGCCCATGACGTGCTAATCCTGGGATTAGCTGGAGTTCAGAGGTTAATTGCAAAGGTGTAGAGAGGAACAGGGACCACAGGAAGACCAAAATTACTCATCTTCCTAAGAAGCAAGCCTGGCCCCAGGTGGGCTACAGTTTCTGAAAGACAATGTGAAGGAGGCAATACTCTGGGAAGATGTGATCTCCTACCTGTGGTCAGAAGGCCTGGTCCCCCACCCCCCAGTTTCTGACCCATCTCCAAGCCACTGAGTATCTCCTAAGCCCCAGGTCGTAAAACTAGCACTGCCTCCCCCACAGGGGGGTGAGGAAACTAAACCCACTGGAGACTGTGCACAGCTCTAATATAATCCATGCTTTGCAGGAACATAAAATGGGAATGTGCAGGGCAGATATTTCAGGGGGAGGCAGCAGGATTTACAAATCTTCCCACCCAGACTGATTTCTCAGACATCTCTGTGGCAGACAGAGGCATCCTGCAGGGAGATCTGAATGGGCTTGCAAGTGGGAAGCAGCATAAACACTTCAACCTCGATTCATTATCAGAACACATCACTAATTTGCTCCAGCACAACCCTACAAAGTGAGGTGTTTTTGGCTTCCAGGCCATGAAGTGGCTATCTCTGCAGGATACTGCTCTTGCATTAAGTAGCTTCATCCACCTGTGGAGAGCTGCCTGGGTGCCCAAGCATGGCAGAGGCAGCCTTGTGCCACCTGCTGAGCCCTGCAGATGGCAAGGGGAAGAGGGGGAGAGCAGAGGGCCCCTCCCTAGGGTCTCCAGGCAGCAGGTCCTGGGGAGTCAGTGCTGTCGGCCCACCAACAGGTTTCTGGCATGGCCCTCACCCGCCCCATTGCTGCTGCGTCCCCCAGGATTTCCTCTGGGATGCCATTAGTCAGAAACTGCAGCATATGACCACACATCTGGAAGGAATTAGATGATAAGAGCCTCTGCCAGCTGTCTTCATTTAGGTTTGTTCATACTTGGAAGTGCTCTGCAGTGTGATCTGTAAAATAAAATGTTGTGCTGATTGACACGAGCCAAGGGTTTCCTCTGAGGTGCTCCCTGCCCCCATCACCTCTGCCCAGGACGACATTAGTACTCATCACATCCTGGAGGCTGGCTGCATACTACGGAGGAGGTTGTGTAAGAATAATGACGGCACAGCTGTTAACCATTGCCTTTCTCCATGTCAGAGCGTGGCCAATTCCAGCATGGACAGGGAGCCCATGGGAATGCCAACCCTAGCTGACATTTGGACAGACTCAATGATACCACTAAGCATCACCATCCAATGAGTCTTTGGTACAGCCCTGCTGGGAAGCCAGGGCCTGTCCCTCAGAACTTCACCCAATGCTGAGCGCTGCATAGGCATCCCATGGCACTCATGCTGTATGGGCATCCCATGGGCTATGGGGCAGCTGGTTCCTTCCCTATCCCCATTTCTGTATGTTGGGCTTCTCCAGCCTCCTTTCCAGACCCCTGAGCTCATGTGTTTTGTTCAGCTGCAAGAGGGAGGAGAGCCCCCTGCTGCAGCAGTCAGGGGGGACTGGCCTTCCTCCAGCACTTCACACAGACCTCCACATGTCAAACTGGGGCAGCTGGGCAGGTTGTGCTGCCTCTGCTGTAATGAAGGAGATGGGGAGAAGGACACGGGTGTTGTGGGACACATGGGACTCTGGGTAACATAGCAGCCACCATCCTGGCAGCAGTGTCTCAGTGGGGTTGGGCACCTTGCTGCGACTGCAGTGCAGGCATTCCTCACCTGTGAGTTCAGTCTAAATATCCCAGATACCTGCAACACCACTGAGGTCAGGAAGGGCTGCAGAGCTCACTGGAGAAGCAGATGAGAAGCTTGGGAATCTCCCTGTTTCATTCCACTCACCAGTTTCCCATCTGAAGCTGTTTTTGCAGGCTTGCCTCTGGGAGATTAACAAGGTCTGGGGTCAACTAAAGGAGGCTATCAGGAGAGTAGTGTCTAAGCTTTACTGACTCTTCATGGATTTGTCAACAGACTTTGGATCAGCTGTTCCCAATCTAATAATCCAAGTTACACACACAAAGCCAGGGGCAGCTGGGAAAAAAGCTGATCTTTTTTTAGGAGCTGCCAGGGTTGGATCCTTCCCTCAAAAGATGAAGCAGAACAGGAGCAGCCAACCTCTGACATTGCGTCCTTCCCAAGGAACAGGATGCTGCTGTGGGGAGGGCAGTGAAGAGGTGTGATGCTGCCAGAGTATGTACTCCTGCAAGAACACCATGCATTCACACAGCCAGGTACAGCTTCCCTCAGCTTCTGTAGGGTGCGTGTGACCCACTGAAAAGCAGCACAAAGGGCTTACAACAGTGCTGGGGGGATTGTCTCGGCTGTATGACACATGATCTCCCAACAAGGCTGTCATTGTTGGGCCCCAGCCAAGGGACATGGCTTCAATTAATGTATTTTATTCCCCATTTTGTTTAAAATTGGGGTTGAGCTGCTTCTAAACAGATGTGTTGGGGTAGCCAAAATATTTGTACTTTTGCCAGCTGCTTGTTTGGCATCCATCCTGGTTGATGGTAACATATTCTTTCCTCCCATGGGCAGTGAGTGAGAAGCAGCTCAGGGGATGTGGTGGGCACCCTCCACTCAAATGCCCAGAGAATCACATTCAGACAGGTCCCTGCTGGCAGAATGTCCTATCTGCAACCCCAGCATCTCCCACATCAGCTATATGCTATGGAAGCACAGGAAATATGAAAGCAGTTTCTCCCCTGGGAAACTCAGGGAAAGAGTGCCCAGCACTGGAAGGAGTGGGCAGGAGGCCAGGCAAGGAGCATCTGTGTGGGGGAACAGCAAGCAAAGATGTCATGCACTCACTCTGCTCATCCTGCAGCCCACATCGAGAGCAACCAGACAAGCCAACCCCCATCAAAGGGGTTCCACTGGCCCCTATCAGGGTGTCACAGCCCCACACAGCCCCTGTAACCCAGGGTTTTTTCATGCCTCCACTCAGCCAGGTAGCAGTGTCAGGACTTGTCCATTCTGTGGAGGGAGATGGCTTTGGAGATACCCTGAACCACAGGAAAATGTAAGGATGCACTTGAGTAAAAGACAGCACACCAGGGGTGCAGCAAGTCCAGCGCCTTCTGTCCCTGTGCTTACTGCAGGGACAGAACCCACAAAACACAGCAAAGTCCCTAGGGACTTCCACCCACTCAGCGACATTTTCAGCCCTGGCTTGTCCAGGAATGTGCTTTTGGAGACGATTTCCAGCTGCCTGCAAGGAGGCTTCTCCGCACGCAAACCCTTCTGCTGGGCGCTGGGAAATCCCCCTGCTCTGAGCCAGGACCCGACCGCTGTGATTCAGAGGCAGGTGGCCGCAGGGACAGTTTACGTGCGAGCGCTGATGGAGGCGTGCGAGCGCACGGCTGACTCCGCTGTGTGCCTAGGGGAGCAGCGTGCAGACACCGTGTAACCCAGAGCAGCTTCGCCAGCCCGGCGTCAGCCTCGGGCTGGGGAACGCGCCAGCGTCACAGACGCGGGGGAGCCCTCTGCCTGTCTCATCGTTTGCTTGGGAGGCGTAAGGAATAGCATCCCGCGGATTGTGTCTGCTGATGTGCAGTTCCCTCCTCCTTCCTCCCCGCGCAGACACAAACCTATTCACGCTGGCAAAAAACCACAGGCAGTTTCAGAGTTGAAAATGGGGCTGTCTCCACAGACTTCAGCCTCTTAGCACGCTTGGCCACGTGCAGGGTTAAACACAGTCCCCTGCCCTCACGAGAGGTCCCACCAAAGCTCCTAGAGCCTGACATGCCACCTTGACTCTGCAACAAGCTAATAGTGGAGAGAGCATTAAACCAACTGCTCTGGCCAGGTAGCCTGATCCACTCCTACCCGGTCATGCACCTGGACACTCATCCACGATGCAGACAACCAAGCTAGAAACAGTCCTAGCACATCCTCTGGCTCTGAGCCTGAGGCACCACGGTGGGAGGAAGACATTCCATCATTGCAAGCTGCTGTTCCCTTTTGCTAAGGGATAACCCATGATGCTGCCGGTTCACCCCAAAGCCAGGCTAAGCCATCCCTGGCTCCTGCCATCTTTTCCCCCCCTTCCCCATTTCCCAGGTTCCTCTTTTCTCACCACTGTCTGAGTCCAGATGCTCAGGTTAGACCTGGATATCAAAGGACAAAGCACACCAGTCAGGTCAGTTCCTGGATACTCATCAGCAGTTATCTGGGTCTCACCCAGGGGCTTATTCTTGCTGGTGGCTTATACAGCCACCAAATCCTCAAACCTGTGACTGCAGCTCCACAAGATGAGATGTCATGATCTTGAGGAAGAGAGACATTTTACACTAATCACTTGACAAATTGCTTCAGACTACAGTAAAATCCATCCTTGAGCCATCAGCCCAGTGCTCACCACCTCAGCAGAGTGTCAAGCCATAGAAAGCCCTTACCCAAAACTGAAGGGTCAGGAGCTGACCTGGGAACATGTCTCTTGCTATGCTCTCATGTGGGGTTTTTGAGTTTTAATGCCATCTCTTTGGACCCAAGTGCTTCTAAGCTTCCTCTGATCTCTGTGTCAGCTTCAGTGTCTTTCCTATACAATTTTTTCTTCCATCATTTCCCTGAAACAGGACTCAGTCCTATCCTTCAGCAGCAGACCTGAGCAGATGAGATACCACAGAGCTTCACCTCAGAGAAAAATTAATTATTTTCAACAGCAGTCTGGATGCCAAACTGACTGTGTTGGTATGGCTTGCAGTGCTTTCCAGCTGTAGGTCTGCCCTAGGCCTGATACTGAGGCTCTCATCCACACTGGAGTTAATGCAGCTCACATACACTCAGCATCCCATCCCTGGAAGTGTCCAAGGCCAGGCTGGATGGAGCTCTGAGCAAGCTGTCCCTACCCATGGCAGGGGGATTGGAGTTAGATGATCTTTAAGGTTCCTTCCAACCCGAACTATTCTGTGAATATATAATTCTATTATTCCATGGCCTGCTTTTGGCAGTGGATGGATCCAAACAGTAAGAGATGGGAATCAGTGGCAAGGAAGAAGTAGTGGCTGGTAGGATATGCTGGTTGAAGGCAAACAGTTGGCCCTTGTGGTCTAGCGGGTCGAAGATGCAGAGTCAAAGGGTTAGAATGGTCCATCTCAATGGGGCACAGAGCAGCATCAAACTCCTCCTTGCTGCTCCAACTGCATGGCAGCTCGGTGCCACCAAGGGTTTGTCAGAATGACCACCTAGCTCCCTTTCCTTTGTCTTCACTGGAGTCTGGCTTTGTCTCGTCTGCCTGGGAAGGCCAAGGGGAGAGAACAGTGGTGCAGCAACCTCAGTCACAGCACTATACCCCAGCAACACCCTGCAGGCTCCTAACTACTCCATATAAATGCCACAGGCTACAGAACTGGCTTCCACCAGCTGATCATGGCTGGGATCCATCCCTTCACCAGGTAGAGGCTCTGCCTCTCCAGTCCTCCAAGTCCAACATGTCAGGAGGCCAGATCATTTTCCCTTTGCTGTCCAACTCTTCAGCCCTTAAGTATGGAAGTGCAAAGGGGTGACATGTAAAAGCTTAAAGAACACTCCTGCTGATCCCAGGCCTTGGTCAGCACTGGCACCTTCCACAGACGGGCCTTTGAAGAAAAGGCCACAAAGCCCACGAATATTCAGTTTCTCGCCGGCACTTCAGATCACTGTGGGCTCTCTCCTGATCCCACTGGCAAAGATGTGGGCATGTTGTGAGTGTGCCCCACAGCAGAATATCTGTGACCCAGCTGTGCACAGCTGGCAGCACTGGTAGCATCCAGAGCCTCCTGAGGGGAGAGGAATCGCCAGCCTATGTGTACTGTATGGGCTATTCGTCCAACTCTGAGCAAGGAACTAGTGCCCCCTTTCAGTCTTTGAGACAAGGGCTGGCTGGTCCTCTGTGGAGAATCCCACTCAACAGGACTTTGTGTTTGGATGCCACTACATAGGAGTATCCAGTGAGGAGGGAGGATGGTGGAGAGGCATTGCTTTTTCCCTGATCACCAACTCACTCACTAGCTCTTCATGGTGTCCCAGGTAGGTCAAACTCCAGAGTGCTTCTCCCCAAACACCCACCAGGATGAATTCCTTCCCTCTTAGCAGAAATGTCTCATGATAAAACAGGACTTCCCTTATTTCATCAATACCTGTGTTTTAGGGCTTTGATTGCCCAATGTTTGTGTGATGGGCTTGAAAGGAAGGGGAGGGAGGTCAAGCCAGTGTCCTCAGAACTTGATGAGCTTCATCGCAAAAAAGCCTCAAGCATGTCTTGAAGGTCTGCCTTGAGTCATTCCCTGTTGAACTCAACACAGCTGTACAGTAAACATCCCCCTCTTCAAGCCAGCAACGTCAGATGCTGACCATCCTGACTGGCTGCTCACAGACACTACTCACGTCTTACTAGAAAGCACTCACAGACCTGTCACAGCATCAGGGCAGGATTGTATTTTTCCAGTCTGTCGTGACTCACTTGTGAGCAACTGGGGACATGTGGATTGTGTCTGGTGATGCTGTGATATGCACACACACATCTGGGGGAGTAATTAGATCCATGGCCAAACTCTAACCTCAAGCCTTCCTCTTTCATCCCACACTCAACCTGGAAGCCAGAGACTGAGGGCATAGTCTGGCCCTGCTGACCCCAGGTTGGGGAGACCTCCAGTTTGAGGACATTCCTGGGACAAAAGATACTCCAATGTTCATTTCAAACCTTACCAACCAGTGCCTTACAGGCAGGGTGAATGTTGGTGGGATGATGAGAGGGGGAAGGATGTTGGTGAGGCTCAGCTCCCAAGGCCCAGCACTACACCACCCACCACTACTGTGATGTATGTCCCCAGCCTGCAGTATTCCCAGGCCCGACTTCCCTCCATCATTTTCCCCAGATCCTCAGCTCAGTGGCATGTCAGGCAGGGTACCTTCCAGTGGGTGCAGCCAATGGGAAGCACAGGGATGCTCAGCTACAGGAAATGTGGCCTCATTCCTCAAGAGTCCCATGCTGGACAGGCAGAGATGAAATACTCCAAAATTTGCTCATAAAAGACTTTTTCTCTTTCCTTTGCCTTTCTATACCCTCCATGTCTCTCTCCTCACCTCTGACAGCCCTCCTGTACTCCCAAGGAGGAGGCAATGATAACAGCAGAGCGGCGACTGCCCAGCTTGGCCTGGGAATCCTTCTAGATGAAGAATGGGTGTAATTTAAAAATTCACAATGTTCCCATATTTCCCTACCAAGTGCATCGTTTACTCCACCTCAGTTAACATCAGGCCTTGGAGAGCCCACAAGGCACAGAACAAACTCAGGCAGCAGCAGGGCAAACCCACACACCCTCTAGGAGCATCACCATCACTCACCAGTTCACACCAGTGAATGCTCCTCCCTGGAGGCTAAAAAACCACTGGTTTTTTGTGAGGAAAGCTGCTGCAGGGCCATGGGATAGATGCTGCCTCCTCCCCAGTTTTGCCAAGAGTAAGTTCAGACAAACCCAAATCTGTAAACAGTCCACATCCATTTTGAAAAATCCTTTCATCAGGATAACAAATCTGTCCTAACAGGATATATTGAGAGTATCTGTGCTCCTATGCTATGCACCAAAGCTAAAAACCAGGCAAAATCAGGCTGGGCTGGCAAAACTTGCCCTAGCTGTTATGGTTTGGCGCAGCTAGGGACCTTTGGTTTGAGGGTTTCACGTGGTTGTCTTCCAGCAGCTCTTTAACACATAAAACATGAAAGTGGATAGCTGCTCAACCTCTGCTTTCCACAGAGGAAGCAGGAGTGGTTGTTTGCAGGCTGCTTTTAGAGAAGTGAAGCCCACCCCAGCCCAGGCCTCAGCCCTCTCCATTACTCCTCACCAGCGAAAGGGCTTGCCAGCCCCAGCTGTCTCTCCACCCCAGCTACCTTGCCAGATGTTGGTCATTAACAGGGATCAGTGTAAAGCAGGGCTGGCCTCTGGGAGCAGCCTCCCTGTGCTGTTAGTGGTAGTGCGTGTGAACAAGAGGGCATGTGTGCAAGCCAGCATGTGTGTGTGCAAATACATCTCCAAGGGCTGCAGTAACCGCTATTTGGCCTGCTGCCAGAAGTGAAACCTCTTTCTTGCACACGCACACTCTTGGCTTTTTGCTCACCCTTGCCCCCTCGCTGTTATGTAAAGCCCCAGACTCATCTGACTCAACAGCTGAACTATCTGGAGGCCCAGAGCTGGAAGTGTCCTTCCTCCTCAGCTGTGTTCACATCCAGCATACGGTGCTTTCCCAGCGCATGGAGGTGTCACCTTCTGACGCCATTTCTGCTGTCCCCACTTGGCCCACTTGTTCTTGTCAGCCCAGGTCATACACATACACGATTCTTCTGTGGGTCCTGAGGAAAATGAATCTTCAGCTCTTGTTTTCTGAGGATGGAGTGGGAACTATTTACTCAGCAAGATGATTAAGTCATTTTTTTCTCCTTTACACCAGTAACGGAAAACCATTACAAAGGGAAAGGAGTGGGATTGGATTTTGGCATGAGACAAAAGTTTAATGAACCCAGACAAGAATCAAAGGCAAACAAAGCTTCTTCGTGGCTTGTCCATAATACTGATCAGTCCAGACCCAAGTTCTCTGCCACCACAATCAAAAAAAGACTCTCCACTAAGGGTAAAGCTACAGCCTGTGAATCCTGGCTCCTCATCCCCTTTCCTGGCCACCTAACCTCAAGCCCTCCCACTGCTAGGACATGATTTCAGCAGTCCCGCCTTCCAGGAGTCTGCTTCATCTATTAGGTCAATTCATCTCCTAATGCTGGAAGGGAGGCTCTGGGGTCCTGCTCTGGTTGTTTGGCATTAGTATTTGGAAGAGCTTTTGTTCTACCCACTGAACCCAGCAGGGCCTGTGGAGGCACCTAGGGATAAAGCAAAAAGTAGGACTACCTTCATCCATACCCACGGCCCCTTCAAAACATGGACACAGGGTCCTCAGCTCATGCCCAGCTCAATGCTAGGAGGATCTGAAGTTGACTACCTCCACTGTAGAAGGGTGGAGGAAGAGTCTTTGACCTAAACTGAATGTACAGTAAAATTGTCTCTAATATAAAGGCTTTTTCTCCTCAAATCCCTTCTGATCTTAAAGTCTCCTTGGTTTGGCATTTACACATTGCAGCACATGCAGCCAGAGCGCACCAAACACTGGGTGGCTGCTTTAGGAAGATGAGCAGAGACTTGTTTCCCTTCTTGCTCTGGGACCCATAGCAATCACTGCTGTTCAGTCCTGAGAAGCAGCACCTGGGAAATGGCTGCTAGTGCCCAGTGGCTGATAGATTTAACAATTCCAAAACCTTCTTGGCCACAGTGGGTCAGTGGTCCTTGGGGTGGCCTCAGCTCCCACATGGACTTCTTCTTGCAGCAAAAAAATAAGCAGAGATTGCAAAGCTACAGACAATGTATTTACAAAAACCTGTGTTGCTAAGCAGACATGCAGCTGGGATTGACACCAGTTGAAGTCCCCCTCATTCCCCCTTGGCTCTGTTCCCAGATATAATGAGTTGTATTCAAGGAGCTGAGGGGTCCTGCTGCCAGATCTGCATCGAACAGGACATGCACAGGGGCAACCCGTGGTCGTGTAACCCTCAGGAGTGGAAATGTCATCACTGACTTCTCTGGGTGCATTTCACTGCTCTCCAGAACCCCACAGAGCGACTCACTGACATCATTCCCATGCCTGGGCTTGGCAGAGGCGATGGGGATGAGGCCCAGAACAGCCAGCAGCCTGAGGATGGTCGGCATGGTTTCCACATGTTAGTTCTTTCTCAGGAGTCTATCTTTGCTGCTCAAAAGCTTCAAGTGCCCTCTTTAGCTCACCAGTGCAACAACCGTGACTGCTGCTATGTATGCAATTTCAACACACTTACAGCAAGACAACCTGGCTAAAGGGGCAACCAAATGGAAATTCTTCAGCTGATTCCGCTATAGGCAAAGGGAAATGAGATGAGTCATCCATGCAGAGCCCATCCTTTCTGTTGAGTTGGCTATGAAATGTAAGGTTTTCACCACTGCTGGAATACTCACAGCAAGATTTTGGATGTACACACATCTGTTCTTCTCCAGAGGTACCTGGACAGTGGGCAAGTGGTGTGGGCAGAGTAAAAAGGGAAAGGAGGAGAAGGAGAAAAAGAGAGGAGGAGAGACAGCTGGAGAAACACAATAGCAGAGCACTGCTCAAAAAACGAACAGCAGAGAAAGAATAATGGTTGCCATTATAAATTAACATTATCACATCCCCCACTGGTCCACAGAATCCATTAAGCAGACCAGAGGCCACAAGAAGCTTTCTCCCAGTAATGTTGCTTTCCAAAAGGAAGTTAAAATGAGCACAGATTTGACTTTATCTGGAGCAAAATGCACACAGCAAACAATGGTGTTGTCCACAAATAGCCAATGAGAGTGGCTGTGCATCTCAACACTTCAAAAACAGAGAAAAATGAAAGCTATAAGTAACACAATAAAGAGGATAAACATAACTTGTCCTAATGAGTGAGATGATTAGTTCTTTAAACAGACTAACAGATTAACATATGTGCACATTATCACAGAGCAAGATATCCTTGAAATGAGGAGAGATTTCATGACATTTTGGAAAGTGAGATGGTGAAGACTTACAGTCTCAATCAGGAAACTATGAACATGGCTTAACTTTCTTATTAAAAATACCACTGGATTCCTTATTTATGAAGAAGAAGATCACAGATCTGTTATCTCAGCCAAAAAATTGCACTTCCTACATGCTAGTTTCTCCTAGTACTAGAATGTGCCATTGGGTGCAAGGGAAAGTGCCAAATCGTGAATCATCAGGGCTTCCTGTTCACTCCGCAGTGACTCAGAAGATGTATTTCTAAATTCTATCCATTTCTTGTTTCCCTTTTCACCATGCTGTTCATATTAGATAAGGATAGTCAGGCAGAAAATATTACACAGCCTGATTTCTGTTACCTAGTGTGTCAAACTAAAGATCCGTTTTGTTGGGTTTTTTAATTTCACTTGCATGTACTAGTAGGCAAAATGCTTACTGGCAACTTTGCAGTGCATTTTTTCTCTATGAAATTCACCTGGTGTAAGATAATTTCTGGTACAGATTCTCTTCTGGGCGGAAGACTGACATGTCTGGACTGGATCTTACCTGATATTTCTCAGCAAGTTTTCTTGCTGTTTTTTTAATTGAAAAAAAAATCAATTTACTGGAAGTGAACAGCTTTGTGGAAATTTATCAGGGCTGACAGATCACATGGGTCAAGGTTAGGTAGGTAAGAAGGATTGTCAGGGTTTGGAATACTTTTCTTTTTTTGTTTAGCTCTCTGTGTTGGAATTTTTTCCCCATTCTACTTGCTGGAGGGTATAATGGGTCAGTGATTAGTTACTGGAAAGCAATAATGGGCCAGTGATTAGTTACTGGAAAGCCATAATGGGGGGTGATTAAGATGAGACAAAGAGGTGACTCTGAGATGGGTGCGGCTGGCTAGCCCTTATCTGGACTCTCTGATAGCTGGGATTGTTTCCCCTCGGAGGGGGGCAGGGATACTGGGACTGGGGACAAGTTAAAAGAGAGCCAAGCAGAGCTGGAGGGTACTCTTCTTCGCTGCTGGACATCCAGAGGAGAGAGACGGAGGCTGCTGGAGCTCTAGGGAGGATCTGCCATCACTGCAGGCTTCTGTCTCCAACTGAGTGCTTCTATCCTTGCTCCCCGACTGGCTGTGACCGGGACTCCATCAAAGCTGCGTGTTTTCTACCAACTCTCCATCGCCTGCTCCAGTGTCTCGAGGGAAGGAAACTCGGGGCTCCCGAGCCCCTTTCTTCCCCTCTCAGGGGAGTCATCGCACCCTCCCTGCGCACCGGGAGTACCAGTGCCCCTGCCAGCTGTGACTGTGACTTCATCAAAGGGGAATTGCCAACAAACCGGAAGAGACTGTCCGTGGGTTTGTGTGTTCTTATTTGTTGTGGTTAATATTGTTGTTGTTTTGTCTGTCCTATTATATATATATATAAAATATATTAGTAAAGGACTGTTATTCCTCTTTTCACATTCCATTGCCTGAAAGCCCCTTGATTTCAAACTTTTGCCAATTCGGAGGGAAGGGGGTTACATTCTCCTATTCTAAAGGAGGCTTCTGCCTTCTTTAGCAAATACCTGTCTTTGAAACTAGGACAAGGATGCAGGAGACTCAGATTCATGGTCTGCATCAAATGGACCAGAGAGACTGATTCATTACACTGCTGCGGTTCCTCTGGCAGGATGGGGCCTGTACTCAAATCCCTCACCTAATGTTGTGAATCCCTTACACAACATGAAACAGCTCCATGGGAAGAGGGAGACCACTTCCACACAGAAACTTGCAGGAAGGGAAAAATGTCTGGGAGACTAAAGACTGAGATCTCAGTCCCTGCTTCAATCCAAGCAAATATTTAAGCAGCTCTCACACAGCATCTTCAAAATACTTTGTGCCACATTGCCCACAGTACTCTGGGTGGTCATTGCAGTGACCCGTGCCTGGCAGGTCTGACCTGAAGCCCTGCTGATGTATCCTTTCGCTCAGGGGATTAGTGAGGACAGCTGAGCTGCTCCCAAAGCATGTATCCAGTTGTTAAAGAGCTGAAGCAAAGTACTGATCCTCTACAGGATAGTGAATGGTGACCACAGATATCAAAAACTGTTGGGAAGCCAGTTAATAAGCCACTTCATTGCTGAGAAAACAATAGGGCCTAAATATCCTAAAAGGCTTCCACTGGCACCCCAAAAAGCAGACGGGATTTCAGGTGCTTCAAGCTGCCCACTGGAGGCCCTTCTCCTCACAGGCCCTGGACAGTCCCTGTAGGCAGCACCCAGTGGCCCCAAGCAAGGATTTTACCTCGTCATCCCCCAGACCCCATTGCCTAAGCAGGTTCCTATGCTGGTAAACAGCTGTCATCTCCACAAAAACTGGAGCACAAGACAGACTGGAGCAAAGAAAAGCCAAACTTCACACCCACTCCTCTCCAGCAGAAAGCACATGGTCCACAAGCCACATCCTGGTTGTTCAGCCCTCGGTGTCTCAACGCTGCGTATTGTGAGTGCAGCTCCCACCACCAGCCATGCTGTGATACCCCCAACAGACAATAACCCTGACTCCCACAGCCAGCACAGCCCCGCGGGCCAAGACACAAACAATAATCCCCTGGCATTTACCAAACTGCCAGAAGGATGCACTGGCTACAAAGCTCAGACCTCGTTCTTTTCCTCTACCGACCTATACCTGGTGGTGTAAGAGGCCACCTTTGGAGCTGGACATCAGCTGTGGGTTAATTTTTCATGAGGGGACCTCCCTCTGCTCACTGCAGGGCCACAGAGCCTCTGCCTGCCTGCAGCAGCCCTGTGGTCAGGCACGTGTTTGCCATTGTGTGGGAAGCTTGGCTTTCCAGAGAGCTTTGAAAGCTGCTCCCAGCTACACCTTGGCAAAGCTGCGTTCTGGCAGAAGGAATTCCTCATTGCTAGTTGGCTGCCATAGGCTAAGGAGAGCTGTACTTTCCTGGTGCTCCTCCTGCCCTTTCTCCCCACTCCTGGGTGCTAGTCCTTGCCCAGCCAGGGTGCTCCTTTGCTTCAGGACCAGCCCTCTAGATTGCAGTAAAGCTCTGTGCCACACAGGTACTCCTGGCTCTGCCCTCCCCAGCCAGCCCCATGCTGTTGCAAAAGCCCTGCTGGCAAAGTGCCTCTTGGCTCCTAAGAAAACATCCCCTCGGGAGCTGTTCCTAATTGGTGGTTTCCTCCTCTTTCTCTTATGGCGCTGAGTTTTGCTTCCTAGCTCATATTTTATAAGGCTGGTTTTTAATAGGCTGCGCAGGCTGCCAGACCTGAGTCTACCTTCAAACTACTGGGGAAAAAAACATCCTGTCTGAAAACCAGAGGATAGACGTGGCTTGGTGTCTGGATGTGGACTGGGCCAGTGGGCTCATCCAGAAGCCAGTAAGAGCTCCAAACTTTGAGGTTTCAGGCCTTCAACAATTTAAGTAGGGCCCAAGTACCACTGCAGCCCGAAGAACACAACCCAGGGGTGGTTTCCAATGTGCATTCCTGAGACTGGCTAACCCATGGCATAGTGTACGTGATGGGTGTGAAGGGCAGCAGAGATCTTCATAGACTGTAAACAGCCTGAATATTTATTACCCTCCCATCATTACTACATTCTTCTTCTCCAGGGATCACCAGCTGGGACAGGGAACACATGAACCTGAAAACAGCACTGTCTGAAATGCAGACAGATTTTATTGCTGTACACCCCAGCTGCTGAGGGAGGAGTGACTACACACAGGTAATTTGCCAGGACATGGCATACACACAAGAGGAGCCTTCTGCTCCCTTCGGTAGGCCAGGCACAGAAGACAGAGGCTGGCAGAAGCAGCACAGTCTCCTCCAGCTGCACTGGTCATTTCTGTCTCTGTCCCACCCCTACAAACCTTCCTAGTCTCCCTAAGAACCAGGACACTGGTGTCTCCAAGGCTAATTTGGCCCTTTCCTCCTATGTAGGGACTTGTGGGGTGGTCTGGGCAGCAGAGTCGATATACTGAAGCTGAATACCCAGTGCACACCGGAGACAATTGGGCTGGCCAGATTCTTTCTCTTTGTCCTGAGAGAAAGTGCTAGCTCTGGCAGGGCTGTCACAGCAGCAGGGCCTTTGTCCCCCTCCAGCTAAGCTGCCACTTGTCTGAACAACTGAATTACATGCTCAGGGAGCAGGCAGGGATGGAGGCACATGGCTATGGTTGATTAAAGCCACAAGCTATTCTCCAAGAAAAAGCCCAGGCTGAACTCTGTGGTGGCAGTTGCAATTCCAGATCCTGGAGGCAGACTGCAGTGAGAAGGAAGACATAAAGGTCCCACACAAACACAGACAAAATCTTCATTCATCCTTCCATCAGATTGTCTTCTTGACCAGCTGCTCAGCTTCTCACCTCCAAATCCTCACCAGCTCCTGGGCCTGAGCAAATCTCCAAGTTATCAACCCTCACCTGCCTTTCTGCTCAGATCCAAACTGGGGAGTCATCACCCCTCCCACCTCTCACCCTCATCACAGTCCACTGGTGCTTGGAAAGGTTTTTCCTCTCCAAGGAGCCCACACACGGTGTGACTACTGAATTCCACACATGGCTGGCAAGTCAAGAGGGAATGTTTGTGCTCCCAATCCAATTTGCAGAACGGACAAACATACCATGAATTACAAGTGTCAGATATCACAGGCACATCCCCAGCTGGATTTTCCATTCACAGGGGAGGTATCGGTTCCAGGAACAGCAGCAAGTGCTTTCTTCCAAGCAAGAAAGAAGGGTGACTGTCAGAGAAGGGTCACAGATTGATCCCATGCCTTTGTCCTTCCTTCTCACTCACTTGTGAGCTGAGGATGGGTTGCTCTGAAGTGCACCGCCCAACCACTGCCTGCTGGTGAATATTCAGACAGCCTGTGTCACATCTCTGAGCTTTTGACCCTATTTGCATACAAATCTCCTTGGAGATAAGGGGCAAAGGAGGGAGACCAGAGGCAGGATTGTTTCTAGAGCATAGCGTGCCCTCTGTTTTGCCAAGAAGAATCAGGAACATCTTGCATCCCTTCCAAGACACTGGCCTCCTTGTATTCCTGGGATGAGCCCCACCACCAAGCCTGGATGCCAGGTCAGAAAGAAGGAGCTCGAAACTTAACTCTGTGAACGGCAGAGCAGGGTTTACTTAGGTGTGAATTCTTACTAATTGCTGTGTGCACTGCAGCAGAACAGAGAGGCTCCAGTGGAAATCATGGTTTGCAGGCACAGACATATACACAGAAGCTTATTCCTGCCTCAGAGCTTACAGACTAAGGAGGAGCAGATGCTGATGCAAAAGGTCCCAGCAGGAAACATCAGAGGCTGTCTCAGTCCACCCTGAGTGCTCAGCTATCAGGTAACACATGTAGGGAGAGCAAAACACTGAGGGGAAGCAGGGTCTGTAAAAAAAGGCAGGTAAAGCACAAGGAAGACTTGAGCAATGAGATTCACTGACACAAATACCCAGCACCATTTATTCTTGCAACTAGAAGGCATCCTGATGAAAGCATACAAAATGCTCACAGAGAGAAAGAAAGGCAACTGGGTGTTGCTGCTGTCGGACATGCAAGGGCAAACAGATATTCCATTAGATGAAGAAGTGACCAGTCCAAACTTCATCAAAGTAACTAATTTCCTTCATTCATCTGGACTAAGCCATCCTGAACACAAGAAGATGCAGAAGAAAAGAATTTAGCAAACCTTAAAAAAAGACTGGACAATTATGTGAATGAGAAGAAACAAAAAAGCATACTAATGATAACTAACACTACTTTTGGAAAATATGCTAAAATTTATCCTCCTGGTCCCAATCCATCTCTAATAGGTAGTAACCAGAAAGTGATGTTAAGTGTTTGTCGTGGTTTTGATCCTGGCTAAGTGCCAGGCACCCACGGCAGCCGCTCACTTGTTCCCTCCCCTGCCACAGCTGGGCAAAGGAGGGAAGGAGAGGGGGGGAAAAAAAACCCGAGGGAATTAACTCAGAGGTCTATGAGTTGAGATAAGGAACCGGGAGAAAATGCTCCAAGGACAAACCAGGCTCAGCTTAAAGTTGCAAAGTGAAAATTTATTACTACCTGAGTTAGAAGGAGGATATGAGAAATAAACTAAACCTTTAAAAGACACCCTTCTTTTCACTC
>VYZT01050730.1:109424-184238 GCA_013400735.1 Pomatostomus ruficeps | reverse complement strand
ATCATCTTCAGAGCCATCAGAGATTGGCTCTGCTGGAAATGGTGAAGAATTCCAGAAACTTCTCACAGGAGTCATCTTTATGGCCCCCTCCCCTCTACTAAAACCACAACAGTGTTGAACAGATTATGTTACATCTGCCTATTGCAAAGTTCTTGCACCTTCCCCGGAAGCATCTGGTAAAGGCATCAGAGAAAGCATCAGATAATCAGTGACAGGATCTGGGAATAAATGGATTTGGGGGCTCACCCAGTTTGACCATTTCAAGGTTCCAGTGTTTCCAAGGTCAAGATTGCAATCTCCATATTTGTGTACACAAAGTCCTTGCAGACACCAGTGAAGTGAAGCCATTTGAAGTAGTATTGCCGGTGTTTGTGATGGGTTGTGGATCTCATTATATTGTTCCTGTTTTTCCTTAAAGTTCCAGAACATGATGACAGATGATTAGGTGAGAAACATGTTATCTGCATAAGACAAGTTTCTAGTCTGCTTGTGTTTTGGAAAAACCAAAAATTGTGACACTAATACAACATGTTTTCTACAGAAGAGAAGTTTCTAGTTGTCACAGTGAGGAAAAACTACAAAATGCTATTTAAAGGCAACTCTAAGGCTCAGAAACCAAGGCAAAGAGATAAATGTTGCATTTATTCTTTTACAAAAGCTCATGATTTTACAGTTATCACCAACTTTTGTGGTCCAGTTTAAAATGTCTGAACCCTTGGGGCTCAGAATACTGAATTTGAGGCAATATAAACTGCTTTAAGCTCCCTCATATCTCAGTTCTTTCTAGCGTCTCTCAGTTGCAGGGCAGCTCAGCAGCTCTTCAGAAGCCCCCCTCTGCAGGGTCTGCCTTCCCCCATTGCTGCTGACTTTCTATATTTCATCAGACATCCCACTGAAGTCACTGTTTTTCTTAAAGCTCCAGCTCTCAGATTCACTCAATTATGTGAAAACTTACATTATATAATGAAAAGTTCCTACTCCTCACAGCTGCCAGGAAAAGCTAGCAATGGAGCCTCACTGTAACCTGAAAGCCCAATATTGAAGGCCTGAGAAAAACACCAGTATCTTCTTACACTGCTGAGATGTTTATGATTTGAGAGATTCAGGTCTTGGATCATGTATCTGAAGTCTTTCTGCTGGCAACATTGCTCTCCCCAGCCCTCGATTTTGAATAGGTCTCTCTTGCCTCTAGCCTGCTGCTGTGCCATTCTAAATTTATACCACTGCTCCCTAAAAAGGCTAAAAAGTGCTCCACAGCACTATGGATTCTGGATTTTAAAAAATGAGATTGATGTTCCCTTGAACACCAAAACTCAGTCCAGCTCAGGCACTAGTAGTGTGTCCTTAGCATGGCCCTGAGCTTTGTCCCAGCAAATGTCAGTGTTGTGTCTGCCTCCAGCCAAGCTCTGAGTCCCTCTCCCTCATCTCAGGGCACAGCATCTCCTGGCCAGGGAGCAAAAGCAGCTCTCCTCTTCCTCCTCCCCTGTCAGGTTAGCAGAGGTAGCCAGAAGCTGGTAAAGTTTACAACCACTTTTCCACTGCTGTTGTAATTTGGCTCGTTTCTACAGCACAACACCCTTTTGGGGATGGGCTTTTGGAACCTCACAGGCTTTCTGACTGAAGATGGAGTTGGACCTGAGGCTTAGGGAAGCAAGTTAATGCTCAAGCTCAGGCTCTGACCCAGGTTTAGCATACAATGTGAACATGCCCACATATTACAGTCTTGTCCTGGGGCCAACATCTTACAGCAGCATCTTGAAGGGGAATGTACACATCTCCTAACTTCGTGTAACCTGCTCGGCAAGGGGTTTTCAGTGCCTCCCTCACGCCAGCATGCAGGTGTGTGAGATTTGCATTTGTGGCTGCTGCACACAGGCACAGCTTTCCAGGAAAGGTGTGTTTTCCAGCTCTTTCCTGTGCCAGTATTGCCGCCACCTGGAGATGAGAGGAATGAAGGGTTCCTACCCATTTCCTTACCTTCATCCCTCTGCCTTTTCTCAGCCAGAAAGCATCCTCCTCTCTTTCAGCTGGAGGGAGAGCTGGCAGCCTCCCAGCTTCTGTGGTTATGTCTCACGAGTGCAGCCTGTTATGAGCCTCGCTCTGCGGAGGACGGGGCCCTTACGGTCTTGGTAAAAACACAGCCCCTGGGCACTGGGGGAGGCTTTGGCAAAAGGAAATAACCCCCACTCAGCTTACTCACAGTCCTTCACCTTTTGGGAGGAGGCAACTTGCCCTGGGCTTTCCTGTCCTTGTTAGTTTAGAATTTAAGTTGCAGATCTGCATGAATGAATACAGGCTTGTTTGCTCAGCAGAGCTGTGCACATAAGGGAGAAGGGGTTTTGTCCATGTATGTTATGGCACTGCCTGCGCAGGGAGATGGGAGGGAGCTTTTGCGCTGCATGTGCACGTGCACATTTTCATGTTGTCTGCATGTGTGTGCATGCATATGTGCATTTCCATATTGTGTCTAATAGGCTCTTTGTTTCTCCAGAGAAGAAGGAAAAGGAAATCCGCATGTAATGAATCCATTTATTTTATGGAGCTCCCCTGGAGAGGGGCTGGGGAGCATGATTTATGCAAAAAACCAGGCAGCTGCTGTTGGGAGGGGGCCATCAATCTGGTTTTGATTTTAATTTGTAAGTGGAGGTGGCCACACAAGCCAAGGCCTTGTAAACTCCCCATGGAAGAGAGTGGCCCATTGGTGAGAGGCTGTCATAGCCTATTTGGCTGTTAGTATCGAGCCACTCTCCACTGCATTCAACTAATTCCCGCCCTGTTATTCTGCTTTCTTAGGATGTGTATCCCCGTGTTGAGGCCTTCCATTAAAAGAGAGAGGCAGAGCTGTACTGGGGCACAGACTGAAATCTTTGCATTGAAGGGCAAAAAAGCCCTTTACAGACCATTTGCAGTTTATGTCAAAATTCAGTGTACAACATATACTAATAAAAAACCAACAAAAAGTAACAGGACTTGTATGCTACAAGGGTCCAGTTCCTCCCTGACATTTATAAAAATGTAGGGAGTGAGGTGGGATGGAAAGACTTCTGGGTTGGGATAAATGGCCTGGAAACGACATACCATTCATCAGTCTTTTTTCCATCCCTGCCATTCTGCATAACTCAATGCATATTGTCAGGACCCTTGGGTGTAAAGGGACAGTGGAGAGGTTCCCTGTGGAAGAGATGCTTTAACAGGGCAGAGCTCATGACAGAATTCTGTTTTATTATATGATTCTTCATCAGATTAAGAGTCCATGGAGTTTAACCATCAGCAGTATAAGAGAAAACTGCCCATAGCATACTCACTCACTCTGTGATTGTCCCATATGACAAGAAAGTTGCATTTGCCTTCCTGATCTCCCCCAGCTCTCTGTGCATGGCATAGCTGATATACAAAGAATCTAACTTGGGTCTGTATTCTTCACCATAATCTCATGCATGTCCACTAGGGGTAGACAGGTAAGTGGACAGAAAGATACATCAATTCAGGAAATCAAGAGTGAAAACTGGTCTTTTCTGAAAGCTGTCCTCACAAGTTACCAGCAATTAATTATTGGACAAATTTAGTAATTTTTGCATTTTACTTACTGTGTAACTTGGGCCCCTATAAAGAACACAGATTCTCTAGTTCTCAACACTGAATGATATTTTTAGATCACTCAGATACATGTTGTCCCTACAGAGAACAGACAACATTTGTCTGTTGACATTGAACTTCAAAAGACTTTTCCTTGGCAGAATTAAGGCCTAGTGGTGGGTCAGTGAGAAGAATTTGGATGAAGAGGTGTGGTTCACTCACCACTCCCTAAAATGCTCAAACCACCTTGCAGAAGAAGGATTTGTTTTGAGAGCTACAAAAAGGAAGGTGGCTCATTTGCATGTTACACCTTTGTTGATTTTCCAGGTAGTCTTTCTGTGGCTTTCTAAGAAATTTGTTTGGCACCAGCTTATAAGTCAAGGGTGTTTACTCTGTGCTGCCAGCAGTACAGCCCCTGGCATCACCCTGCTCTTGCATCACCAAACATTCTGAACCTCCTGTTCCCAAGTATCTGGAAGGGGGGGGAAAAAAAAAAAGCTTTGAAAACATAAAGGCCAAGTACGCACTGATGTGAAATGCTGACTTTAGAAAGCAGCCACAAGGAATGGGGTTTTTTCTGAAACCAGTGGGATCAGGGCCTTTCCCTGAAGCCAGAAGTGGTAGGGCAATTGGACCATCAGTTCTCAGGTCAAGAGAAAGAGCTGCTTTTACAGGCCATGCTGGAAAAAGCTCCTATAACAGAGTCTGGCCTGTGAAGGAATGGATCAGGTCACAGAACTTCCACCAGCAGTACCTTTCAAGCATAAAGCTGGATCCATTTCACAATTTTATTTTGAAACAAACCTAATTGCTTACTAAGAACTACTAGCCCTGTAGCAGAGACTAATAAAGATTAGAAAGGCCTCAAATTTGCAGTAAAGTGCCATTATCCACACTTGCCCCTTGATAATCCCCAATTCAATGATTTTACTCTGTTTGAGAGACAAGATTGAGCACCAACAACCAAAACACCATGAAAGCCAGGTAAGCAGCTAAAAGTAAACAGATCACCTTCATGCTCTTCTGTTTTACATTTTCATTCCTTGTATATAAACATAAGTGTCTTAGTAGCATTGCAAAGGATATTTATAATTAGGGAAATGTTTGAACTGATCTACTGTTCTGCCTTCCGTCTATTCTTACTTCCACTTATCAAGTGCACATGTTTCAAGTCATCTTATGAACTGTACATTTTATGAAGTCTTGGTTGAATGATACCTTACCTATAAAAGTTTTTCAATGGTCTCTTCAGCTACAGCTTGTGCAACTCTTAATTTTAATGTGTTCATCTTCGTATAGACCTACAGGAAAGACAGGCACAATCACATCCCAATTATGGTTAAGTCCCTGAGGAACTCAAAAGACTAAGGCTTGTCCCACACTGCAAAGCTCATTCAGCCAAAGAGGGCTGCTGATATAACTGTGCCAGCAAAATCCCTCATGTACATATCTTCAAAATGATGCAACTCTATACTGTCCTCATTTTTGTCACTGGATAAACAAGGAAATGACCCAAAGCTGGGAAAAGAAGGCAGTAAATGATGCCCAGTCCAGCTTCTAGACTTGCAGACCATATTCCCCCTAGGTGATTCTGCCAATGTTGCTATGCTCCTGATCATAGGGTAATTAACTGATTATTCCTCAAGTAAAAACACACAGACCACACGTAAATACTCTCTACTTCATGAATGGCCAGCATGCAAAAGTTTATTCTTGCTATTCTCTTGGAGTTTGACTTCTGCTTCTAAAAATGTGTCCCGTAATTGCTCACAAGAAAAACATGTTGGAAAAATCACCTCATGACTTGTCAAGGTCACACAGAAAGTCTCTAGCAAAGCAGAGAATTGAGGCCAGATGGTCTGTGTCCCCAGCTAGTTACCTAAGAATATGGATCAGATGAGGCAAGAGAAGCAGGACAGCCTGAAAGCACCCCAAAAAAATTTGTGCCATCACCAGAATGTAACAACTCAGAAAACAGAGTACAAAATAATCCTGGCAGAAAGGATGAACTACCTCAACCAACAGACACCAAGGCATGCTCTCATCGGCTGCTGCAAGGTTAGAGACATGGCATGCTGAATATCCCACAGGATAGCACTATGTACACTGGTGTGTCATGCTAGGCTATGACACCTCCTCTCCAAATGGATGGCTCTGAGGACAGTGAGAGCAAATAGTTTCCTGCAGCACCTCTGAAGATCAAGAGAAGCCTCCATACAACCAGAGTGAGGACCACACAGTGGGATTGTGACAGCAGCTGGGAGCAGAAAAGGTTCCAGCCTGGCCTCTGGGCACCCACAAAGGGTATAGTATCTTCTGATGCTCCTTACACAACATAGAACCATTGCTCCTGTTTGGAAAGGGTCTTAGTATAAAACGACAAAAGTTGAAAAAAAACCTTGAAGAGCCTGGTCTAGCCCAGCTGGTCGAGAACAAAGACCTTCCTAGCAGCAAATAATTCAGCACGGCCCTGACTCCTTCTTCTAGGAGGTGATTTTCATCCAAGAGCTCCTCACCAGGAATTACACCTTTTCAGCCAGCTTTCTGCAGTTCCTACTGATTTGGTCTAATGAAAGTGACTCCTAACCAATACTGGTTTAGTGAAGTTCCCAGGAGATCAAAACTGACCTCAGTTGGCTCTGTCATTTCCAAAAAGCTCCTGCTGATTTGGCTGGCTGACTGAGCTCCAGGAAAATTGTGTGTAAGCCTTGCATTTGCAGAGGGTAAATTCTCCCTTTCTGGATCGCAAAGGAGACAGGAACAAAGCCAACAGGAACAAATAGAGTCAATTTGTCTGGATGAAAATGTTTGCAGCGACCCCTGCTCTAAGGCTACTGCCTCTGAGTCGGACACCAAGACATCCCGGGCAGACCAGCATCCCATGCCACAGAGACACAAACCTTCCCAGCCCTTGGCCACTTTCTTTCTAGCTTTATTTGTTTGCCCCAGGCCTGGACACCAGCACAACTGCATGCTGCAGCCACTTGCAGCAAGAACCATCACTGTGAAGAGTTCTTTCAGCTTGCAAGGGGCCAAAAGATTAGGCCCAAAGTGGACACTCCAAAGCACCACGTACCTTGGAGATGAGCCCAGCAGGACTTTCAGGCACTTTCCTCATGCCTCTCAAACTCTTAGCAGAACTGTGATTCAAAATTATTGCTTTAATTAGAGGTTTACAGCTACTTAAGCATCTGACTTCCATGCATGGCCCACCTGGCAAAGCAGGCACACTTCCCCTAAACCCACATCAGGCCCATAACATTTGCAGGCTGTGAGGGCTGTTCTGTTTCAGGGCCATGGAGCCTGTCGCGTTCCCCTCCAGCTGCAGCGTCGGCAGTGTCACGCTGACAGGTTCAACAGAGAGGGTTGTTTTTATAACCCACTCTCTTTTAACAAAACTTTCCCAAGCTTATTCCTCTACACTATAGTCAAGATCACCTGCTGCTCAAGGGGATTCAGATTCTTAAAGGAAAACTGCAAAAAAAACCCCCAAAACCCCAAACCCTGGAAAAACTGACACATAATGGCACCTAAGGAAGAAGAAAGCACCTTAGCACTAACCAGTTAGTCCAAATACTGAGCCCTGACAACATCTCTCATTCCTGACTGGCAACTCCTCTCCTCTCTCTGTTGTTCCCTGGTGTTACCACAAGAAGCTCTGCTGACCTGAAGCTGTCCCTACTATTCCAGCCCTGGGACCACAACATATTGCCCCATAGTTGTCTTTGAGTCTTGATCAATAGCCCCCAGTGTGACAGTGACATGCTGGTCTACTCAGAAATTAATCACAGCTCAGGTCTGGGATCCCACAACCCATCTCTGCTGCACGCCTTGGACTTCGCTCACAACATCCCAGCTGTTCTTGTCCCTCATTCACAGCACAGCTCCTTCCATGCACCTCAGTCCCAATTCACCACCTTCTTTAGCCCATACATCGGGAAACCAGCAGATGTGGAACATGTGAGTTGCTCCGTTGTACCAGTCCCAAGGTCTCCATAGTTCAGTATTTTACCTCCTGAAAAAGCTACCAGACTAGACAGGGGAGGGTTTAAAATCCGCTTAGTTGCCTGTCCACCATCTAAATTTGAACTGACATTAGTTTAAAAGCCTGAAACATCATGTTTATTCCGGCTTTCAATTATGTTGTTAACAACTGCAGTGATTCTCCACATACTTGCCATTCACACACTGCCTAACCAAGTAAACAGTAATACTATTAGTGCACTGAGTAGTGCTGCTCAGGTCTTTTCCTAAACCAACAGAATTAAATTAGAGCAAATCAAGATGTCTGAACAAATGAGTTTCCTCCCAAATCATGCACTGTCTCCTGGCATTCTACAGCCATAAAGCCTTCTCCTCAGTAAGTTTAGCTGGGTCTCTCTGATCTCCTCCCTAGTCTTGATCAACCTAAATTTGGCTAGTGCTCACATAGTAATATTTAAAACTCAGGCAGTGCGAATGAAAAAAACATGCTATACAAAGATTCTAAACAATACCATTTGTTTCTTGTTTTAAAATTTTGGTATTGCATTTCATGCTATTGAATCCGCAGCCCTGGAGACCAAAGTCCCCTTCTTAACTCAAAAGGAGCTGCAGAGGCAAAACAAATTTCTTCACAATGTGCTGGAGGATTGACTTCTGCACTCCCTAGAGAGTTCAGACTCTGAGTAACATTTAGTCCACAACTTTTTTGATTAAATTATCAATGAGTGCAATGAAAGTCCAAGGCCTTTTAGAGAAACGGATATTCTCGCTCACTAGGAACTGGACTACAAAAAACCCAACTTATTTCACACATGTACTGCCAAAGAGCTGTCAAATGGAAACAGCTTAATGTGAAATGTTTTTGTCATGAGAACGAATATTCAGTCAAGAACAAAACAAAACATACCAACCTCTCTGACTTTAAAAACAAAAAGCCCTCTGGCCAAGAGTTTCAAAGCTGTTCATCACCATCATCTGGCCTGAGATCCAGGATCCAACAAAGTTCAAGAGCTGCTGCCCAGTAGGACAGAGAATGAGATCCCAAACAGGTGTGGACCAGGTGTAAAAAAGTAGAAGGTTAACACACCCCATCCATCACTGAACAGCACATCTGTAAAAACGGAAATAAATACTACCTCAAGTCACAATCTTGTCTGGAGATGAGCAGAATTCCCCCCAGTGGCAACTACAGAATATCATGTGGTAAGGACTGCAGCTGAGCTGATTTACTGCTAAATTGTGCTTGCATGTTTGCAGGAGGCTTTCATTCCCTTGCTGCTGAATTGCATCTTCTTAATTCAAGAGACAAAGAGTCCTAGTGCTCTTCTGAATATCTCTCTGGTTCATTTTTCCAGTTGCAAAGCAAATGGTTTGAAGTTTCACTGTCTTGCCAGACTCATAAAAAGAAACTATCAAGCGCTAGCCAAATTGGGAAGAACAGCATGTTTTCTGAAAACCCAATTAAACTATGGCCATCAGTGTCTCACTTTCATCTTTGCCGAGCACTGCCTCAGCTTTCTTGTTGCATGCCAAACTCATATTCTTCTTTGATGAAGAATAGTTTTGTTAATAGTTAATAATTAATAGTTAATAGTTTTGTTTTGTTGTTTGGGGAAACACACACACACATACACAGAGTCCTTGTTTATATATTAGATCTGCAGGACACCAGAAACAAGCACCTTTGGGGCCAGGAGGGGATTTTATTTCCATTGGATGTCAAAATGGGAATTGGTTGTCATCATCTCTCACATAAACAGGCACAGAATTTCTTTCCCAAAAACAAACTGACAGACATTAAATGAAAAGCACCACATTGCAATACACTTTGGGAATCCTCATCAGTGGAACAGCTCTTTGAGCTGCACAACATGACCCATGTAGACCCTACAGTCCAATGTACCAGGAGATTTGAAAAGTATCATGGAAGTACTCTTTTGGAAATTCTCTTTTCCCTTATCTGTCTCTAAACAGGTCAGGCATCCAGCCATGCAATGCAAGATCATATTTTGTTTTCACCTTATGGCAAGGAGGACATCACTATAGGTTTCCAGCAGCCTCCAAGTCTCTTCCAGGTTGATGACTAATAAAAGTAAGAATTCACTAAAAATGCAATGCAACAGATTGCAGAGCAGAAAGCCCATACAGTTAGGGATGAAGTAAAACTGATTTAAATGGACAACCAACCATCACTCCAGCCCATCTAACCTTTCTTCCAACATGCCAGTCCAGGAAGCAAGCTTGATGATGACTGAAACTAAACAGAGATGTCCGACTGTCTTGCACTGTTATCACTCTTCTATTGTCTTCTACTGTCTTCTCTTTAGAAGACTGTCTAATAAGACTGTCTCCTATTGTCTACTACTCAGTGCAATTTTGATGCTAAGTGATTAAAATGCAGTGAGAAGGGCATGCCCTGCTTTTATTTGTTGCAATATTTGAGGCTTTTCATGCTGAACAATACTGGAAAATTGAAAAAAAAACCCCAAAACCTAGAAAGCAAATGCACTTTTTCCAGATTTGCAGAATGCAAAGATAAATCAAGGTTCAGATAACAGCTCTCTTTGGATTAGACAAATCTGCTGAGACTCAGAGCGGTAGCATACATAGGTGTATACAAGAAGTGCCATGCTCTAATAATTTTTACCCAGCTGGAAAAAACCAGCATCACAAAGAAATACCACTCTGAGAACTACATCAACAGCGCAGTTGGCTAAGTGAGCATGCTTCTCAGAAATACTTGAAGGAGTTAGATGACGGAAAGTCTCCAAAAGTAAAGGACTTTGAGGCGAATCCAGCCGATGTATTTGTTGTATGGTGCCAGCATAATTTCCCCGAATGGCTAAAGAAAAAGGGAAGCATGAAAGGGGTCAGTTGGGAATATATGTGCATGTGGGGGAGGGGGGGAAAGAAGAGGCAAAACTAGCTGAGAACAGGCTCCATTTAAATTGCATACAGACCTCACACAAAGCACAGAGAATTGGTCAGTAGATTGAAGCCATCTGGCTGGAGGAGCCGTAAGAGTAAAACCCTGCTGGACATCTCCCCATCACATCCCATCATGGTCCAACATCAGAGCACAGCACAGGCTTCCCCCACTCCAATCTCATGGAGTGAAATATGCGAAGATGAGCAAGAAGAGGATTGAAAAGTTCATAGTTATGACACAGCCCCCACTCTTTCCACAAAGTATGCTGTCCCAAGGCCTCTCCAATAAATCTCAAGCTTTGGTGGCAACAAGAGAGAAACTGAGTCAAGGCTCTACGTGCTGCAGCCAACAGCACAGAACACTGACACCAACAGCTGGCTTCAGGCTTCCATGACTCTGCAGCGAAAGACCACCCCAGGGCTCTCCTAAAGTGAATGAACCAGAGGACTCCGGTCTCCTCCTGCTCATCCTGGCCATTTACAAGCATGTCCGCTGTAGAAGGCAGATGCAGCATTTGTTACAGTGCAGCCTGGAAACATCTGAAGAAGCAACATTTTTATTATAAAAAGCATACAAATGTATTTATAAAACTTATAAAACTTATCTTGATTTATGTCTCAGATAAAGCCTCTGATTTCATTTAATGCAAATTAACACTGCTTGTGTTTCAGCACACTGGTATCTGAACACTCAGCAATGCAGTGGTCTTTATGCCAGCCAACCCATACAAACTTAATGGTTTTTAATTGCCTGTTTTTCTGAAGTCCCTCCTGCACCCAGGTTGGAAAATCAAGGCACTTACTATCTGGAAAAATTAAAGCTTTGGAAGTTTGCCGGTCTGATTGCCATGGTGTTGTTACAGAGTTTTTGTTCCTTATGATTCTCCCATGCAGCCCAAATATTAATTGCCAGAAATCCAGTGCAAGTCGTTCACTTGTTTTCCATCATTTTGACTTGCCCATATGGAACATTCCCAAAGCATCAAAAGTCATCAGTATTTTTTAAACACTGAAAAGCTCAGAACTTATCATTTCTATATCAGAAGTGATTTTGAGTGATCCTAAAGTCTTCTCCCTCTAATAAATGCTATCACTGAGGTATTTTAGCTGGTGTCAGCAATGCCACAGATACTGGGTATAAGAACAGTAGCAGCAAAAATGTATAAGGAGTGTGGTGGGGGAAGAAACAGAACTGAAATGCTCTCACAAAAGGAAGTTGGATTAATTTTCCCACTGGACTTTTCTTGTTTACACTTAGCTTGAAATCTTGGAAGGAAACATAATGAAATTATTCCTTGGTTATTTTACTTTGAAAAACAGCCATATCCACTGGGAAAATAAGAAAACCTTAAAAATATAAACAAGTTATATTCAAGTGAGTCACTTGTTCTTCTATTCAAGTGCCATCTCTCTCTGCTCTCTTTGCAGTATTTCCTTCTTACCATCTCCAGCCACCTTTTCATCCCACTTCACACTTCCAATTATTTTGTCCCAATGTCATTCTCCTCCACCCTCTAAAGTCAGTTTCAGAAGCTAGCTGTCACTCCTTCATGAACACAGGCATTTGGGGTACACTGTTGTGGTGACCGGCCTTTCCTGCTAACGAGATGTGGCCACTCTTAACTAGACACCTGATTCACATGTGATGAACCCTGCAGGAACCTCCATGCCCTGAAGGACTCGTGATACTGGACAATCTTCAAGGACACTCCTGTGTCTCAGTGGTTGAGTAGGATGAATTGTATTTTGGTGCAGGATGACTGTTATTCCCTTCCCTTATTTAGACTTAAGAGAGTTTTTGTCACTTTCCTCTTTTACGATCAGAAATCTAAATTATCCAGGCTTTTGTTTATGTAACTATAAAATATTATAGTAATATGTGCTTTCTAAGTATGGACAACCCAACAGGATAAACCTGTGAATCTGTGTCGGTCTCATTACAGCCGAGCATCCCCAGAGCAGTTCTCAGGATCTGTAACATCTACTGTATGTACATATCTAACAAGTAATTTTGAAGAGCTCATTCATTTTCCTCATTTAAAATCTTGGATGGTCAGTTGTTGAATTTGAACACATTTCTTCTGCTTTTGATCACCCAACATCAAATTATAGACTATAACATAAATTCTAGACGTTTTGCAACCTACTTGTAACCAGATTCAGGTTTCCTCATTTTTCAGGAAGGCGGAAGGGCTGCTGGATGCAAAGTGAGCACTGACCTGCACTGACCCCTTCTGGAAAGCACCAAGAATGTACCATTGGAAACAAACCTGCACTGGTCCTGGGGGTGTGTGTAGGAACTACTTGACCTCATAGCTTTTTCCATCTTGATTTCTGTGACTTTTAATGATGTTTGGTTGAAACAGCCTCAGCCTTCAGAAGCTATTTGCATGGGTAAGACTCTGGAGCAGATGTACATGTCATCCATTAACACCCAGCAGATGAGAAAAGGCTCACAGGATCAGAAAACTTTCTTTGTAGATGGAAGCAGATACATTAATACATTACAAGAAACACATAAAACAGCAAAACATAGCCCATTTTCAGACAAGAACATAACACAATTTAGCATGAAAAGAAAAATGGAGCCTTACAGAACGTCTACAGTGTGTAATCCCAAAGTAGTTCAAACAAGAGAATACAATTTCTTTGAGAACAGTCATAAAATCTCTGGAGGCTATGAGCAATTAGGGCATAAGTTTCTCAACTAAAATATGATACTTCCTTAGTCCTAACCAGATACACATTTGGGAGCACAGGTTTAATTTTCATTCGAAAGGGAAAGGACTGATTCTTCAACAGCCAGTGACATCCTGTTCTGCTCCTTGGAAATGTCCAGTTCTATCTAAACTGGATGACCCACCACAGTGCTGACAAATCACAGACCATGGCTGAACCAGCTTACAGGAAGAAAATTACTTTCTTTTCTCTCATGTACAGGGACATAGTATTCAGGGCCATATTTCTTCTTCCCTGAACACAAGGGCTTGATGAAATAAACACATACAAAAATTATCTGCAAGAAATCAGAAATATGTCAAATTTCCAAATTTGGAAAGAAATTATGGGCTTCAACTCAAATTGGCACATGCTTTGTCTCCTTGGGACTTGATGGTCTGCACTGCTAACAGTTGTAGAAAATACTCACAAGACCAAAAAAAAAACCAAAAAACCATCTTGGGAGGAGACAAATTGCTCAACCTAAGATGCAGGTTTTTAAGAAAGCAACAATCTTCTCTCTTTGCATTAAATTATTTGTCACTTAAACTCCTTTAGAGACAGAGTTTGAAGGTGAGGCAAGCAAATGGAGTACTTACTGTATTTGAACTATCACCATGTTGCTGGTCTCTTTTCGTCTGACCAAAAGCCACACTGCTGCTTAAGCATCTGCTTCAAAAGTCCCATGACATGGAGAGATTTTTGAACAGCCACTAATCCTCTCTCTACATATCTTTACCATGGTGAGCCATCACCATGCTTATCAACTCTTGGTATCCACCCCATAAAGAGAGCCATTCCTTTTGTTTTCCCAAACACAAGAGGCAAGAAAGCCAGCAGAAGAAATGGCATTTATTTTAAACCGTTGAATAAACTCTTCTGTTAGGTTGTTTCTTCCCCTAGGATAAAACTCATTTTATAAAGAAAAAAAAAAAAAACCAACAACAAAAAAACAAACCTCATAAAAATGTGACATCACTACACTGCTGTGCCCAGCAATGTTCCTTCTCCTCATAAGGAAATAATTCCCAGACTGGATGGCAGTAAATATTTTGTTTGGCTCTTATGTTTAAGCTTTTGGACAAGTTGAAGATCACCCTGCTTCTAGAAATCATTATATAGCATAAAGCAGCGAGAGAGGAAGAGATCTCTTCCGGCAAGCATTCTTACTTAATTTGTTCTCCAAATAAATGGGAAGGCCCTGATTTCACTGCTTGGCATAAAGCACAAGAGTCTGGACAGAAGCTCTGCCTTCATTCCCATTTCTTTGGAAAGTCCTAGAGTTGAGTACTTAGACCTGCAACAGAAAGAGATTAGAAAAGTAGACTGTAAGGAGAAGCAAGTGCAACACACAAGAGGAAGGAGATGGAAGACCTCCTGCGACAGGAAGATCAAATTATATTTTACAGTAAATTTTACATTTATGTTGCAGTTTACATTTTGCACCACATTTTCGATACAAACACAGAAAAACATACAGAGTATCTTGGATGAGCACTGTTGACCACTGATGAAATAGAATGGCATGAATGTCCATCAGTGCTCATGAGTCACAAGTGATTTTAATTTACTCTGTAAGTTTTCACTTTCTGGACTTTTTTTAAAGAGCTGAAATGACAGAAAACAAACAAGCACTTGGAGAAACTCCACGAATGACCTTTGTTCTCTAGTACAGTTCAACTCAAGTATGTGCTTCACAAAGATGCAGCATTACGATCTAAGACAAATTGCCTGCTGGTATCTGAAATTCCAGCGGACTATGTGGGTATAAGCAGGCACCTCTAGGCCACCTTCCACCAATGGCAGGTGTAAGAAGACAGGAGATGAGGTACGCTAAGAAAGATGATGGGAAAAGTGACATTTCAGCAGCCTTCAAACTGTCAAAGGCAAGTGATATTAAAACAAAAATGGAAAATGTTTAAACTAGACCAACTGTTTACATGAGTAACGGCCTGGCAACACACTGCTTCAAATTGTCACCTGCTGAAATGCACAAAGCACTGCAGGAACAGGCAGGAACCTCAGGATCCCTGGAACATACAGGTGTGAAAATGGTGATTTGGAGCAAACCCCCTCCCTGAATCCCACAGCTGGCCTAAAACCCTCCTTGATGTGGGAGCCACTCCAGAGCACATCCAAACAGAGGAGCCATATAGTTCAAGCAAAACCACCTCTCGGCCTTCCCTCACTGGAGAGCTAGGAGATTCAGATGTGGCAGGAGTGTAGCTCAGGCTTCCATGCCACAAAGGCATCACTGCCTCTAGATTTACCTTCATCCTCCTGAACACAAGCCAGCGTGTGCCCAGGTGGCCAAGAAGGCCGATGGCATCCTGGCTTGTATCAGCAATAGTGTGGACTGGGGCAGTGATCATCTCCCTGTACTCAGCACTAGCAAGGCCACACCTCGAGTGCTGTGTCCAGTTCTGGGCCCCTCACTGCAAGGACATTGAGATGCTGGAGCATGTCCAGAGAAGGGCAATGGAGCTGGGGAAAGGTCTGGAGCACAAGCCCTGTGAGGAATGGCTGAGGGAGCCGGAGGTGTTTAGGCTGGAGAAGGCTCAGGGGCGACCTTGTCACTCTCTAGAACTCCCTGAATGGAGGCTATAACCAGGTCGGGATTGGCCTCTTCTCCCAGGCAACCAGTGCCAGGACAAGAGGACACAGCCTCAGGTTGTGCCAGGAGAGGTTCAGGTTGGACATCAGGAGAAGTTTCTCCACAGAAAAGGTGATTAGACATTGGAATGGACGGCCCAAGGAGATGGTGGAGTCACCTTCCCCGGAGGTGTTCAAGGAAAAACCAGACATGGCACTGAGTGCCATGGTCTAGTTCCCATCTTGATATTCGGTCATAAGTTGGACTGGATGACCTCTGAAGTCTTTTGCAACCTAGCTGAATCTGTGATGCTGTGATCCCAAGCTGATACAAACTCCAAGTCCTTCCTCTCTCCTCCCCGGAAGCCCCCAAACAAACAAACCAA
This sequence comes from Pomatostomus ruficeps, assembly GCA_013400735.1. Taxonomy (NCBI): domain Eukaryota; kingdom Metazoa; phylum Chordata; class Aves; order Passeriformes; family Timaliidae; genus Pomatostomus; species Pomatostomus ruficeps. The sequence continues at coordinate 168,054 of VYZT01050730.1, read as the reverse complement.
CCAAAAAAACCCCATGAAAACCCAAACCCAGTATCAACCACAATAAACTTAAAAGAAACAAACGAAAACCATGAGGAAGACGACCCCGCGGAAAAGGTGCTGGGCAGGGGAAAAGCGGCCACCCAGGCCCTCGGGTGCTGGGGCGGGGGGGACGCGCCCCGAAATGGCGGCGGTAGCACCACCCCCCCGCCGGCGGAAACGGCGTGACAGCAGCGCCGGCCGCGGCAAGATGGCGGCATCCAGCCTGCTCCGCGCCGGGCTGCGGCGGGTCCTCTCCGGGCTCCTGGGGAGCGGCTGGGCCGCGCCGCCGGCCCGAGCTCTCCGCCAGGGTGAGTCCTGAGGGGCCCCGCACTGCCCCATGCCCCGGTGCCTCGCCGCCTCGCCGCTGTCTCGGAGAGATAGTTGCGGTCACTGTAATTCTCCTTCTCCCCCCGCCCCCCAAAATCCTACATCTTTCAGGCTGCACGAGTCTCATTGTGGCTTCCCGTCTCTTCTTTCTTTTGCAGTCGTGGAAGTGACTGAAGGCAATACGATCACAGTAAGTCCCTGCACCCTTTTTCCTTGGTAGCTGCTTTTGCCATGGCTTCTCTCTCCTTTAGCCTTCAGCCATGTGTGTGTCCGTGCCGTACCCCACAACAAATAAAGGAAAAAAAGGCATACTTTTCTACCTGAAAGACCTCTCAGGATGTGAAAGCAGAGCCAAGGTAGGAGTTTGTAGCGAGTGCTGGTAAGCAGTGGAGGGTTTGGGTGCTGAAGGACAGGCTCATCACCCCGTTGCTGGTGACAGATGCCTCCAGTCAGAGCCACTCGTGAGCACCAAACCTCCCGCCGCACCCCGGGTAAAGTCGGAATTCCTGACCAGAGGCTTTCAGGATCCAAAACACTATAGACGCCATTTTCCAGACAAGTTTGCTTCCTAAACTGGTGACATTTGGCTTTGTCTTGATTGTGGACAGGCACAAGGGAGGTTTGCCAGTGGCTCTGTCACTTCATCCCGCGCTGGCAGTTCAATATGGCATTGCAGGACTTGTCCCTACCGGCTACATGCCACGCACATCTCTTAAAACAGCTCCTGAAAATAAAACAGAAGTGGTGAACTATCTGATAAAAAAGAGCATCTTCTCAGCTACAGTTTAAGACAAGAAGGTAAAGATTAAAGCAGAATTAGAATTTTGCATAATTAGCACCATCTAATCTGTTGTACTTTTATCAAGAGAATTGTCATTTTTTAGAAGAAGACTGAAATTACTGAAGGGGAAAGGAGAATGCATTATTCTGCTAACATTGCATATGGCAGTAGCAATATGTGCCTTGGCTGGAGAAAGGTAACATAAATATTTTGAAATATATAAATAAGGTAAAGAGAGTGGAGGAGGAATTCAGGAATAGCTAGAAGACAGTGCACATAATTGTTAATCTGTGTACACATAAATAGTAAGGAGGGGATGGACTTTTTGCTTGTTAATGAAACAGAAAAAACCTGCTGGTTCATGCCTTTGAAAGTCTTAAGTATTTTTGTCAGAAATATATTTTGTTGAAAATTTTGTTGTATTTGTGTTAGTGGACATCATGTCTGAAACCTGTGTGGAGCAGATTACATACTTTGATATTATATATCTAAAATACATGGCAGTTAGCAACATGTCATAAGACTGTCAACAAAAAATAAGTTTAAGGTGTGACAGTAGGTATGATGGAAAGTATCTATTTCTTGCCTTCAAGTGCCAAACTGCTCATTTTTGCCCAGAAACCTGAAGAGCTTGCAAGTGTTTCAGTGGAAGTTGTTTCAACCAGAACAAGAGGGGTGTGTACACACTAACACAACACATTCAGTGGATTGCTGTATTTTACACTCAGTCGGTTTCAATGGGGATGTAAATTATAATCTCAAACGTCCAAAACATTAACTGAGGCTTGAAGCAAAAAAAGTAAGCATTACATTATCAGAGCTCTTTATGAAAATAACTCTTCCTGGAGATCTGGATATATTTGCTGTGTAATATCCTAGCCTCAGTCTGGAATCCATCTGGCCCTAGATGAGGAAAATGTCGTCAGAAATAGTGTAAATTGACAAACCAAAGGGCTGATATGTTTCTCAGCATATCCACTGGTCACATCATCTATCCTGCCAATCTTACATTGGTCTTCCCTGAATCCATCTTTCTCTGCTCATCTTTCTGTGTCCTTGTTTTTAATCCGTATTGAAGAAAGTGTTTGATGTGAACCGGGTGAATGAATCCCAGAGAAATGTAGATTTCGTCAGCATACTGGGAATGTAGAGCCCCTACACCGCCTCTTAGTTGTTTAACAGAAAAATAGCAGCTGAATGGATTAACAGTACTGAAGTCCTCAGCAGCTGGGGAATAATTGTCAAAACCTGTACACTGAAATTTATCGCAAGAAAAATTGATGCTGATGTAGCATTCTCAATCTTTATTCATTTCCAAGATGGAATTACAGTCATAGTACAGTCTGAAGCCAGAGTGGCAAGAATCAAGATACACTGGCTTCCCTGAAAATAACTCACTGATTAATAGAAAATTAGATACTGGCCTACATCTTATATTCATATTTAAGTATTTGTTTTTGTAAAACTGGCTGTTGTACTTGTTGGGGGAGGAATCTTACTTAAAAATTGAAAAGTCTGTCTGTTTGAGGTACTGAGATGCTTAAACTACAAGTAACTTACCTGTTTCCTTTTTATCATCAGAAAGGCAGGAATCTGGGGTATGAAATAGTTCTGTGAGTTCAGCTGGATGCCAGCCTCCTGTGCACACTTACAGAAAAGGTCATGCTTTTCTCTTCACAGGTTTTCAGGCACAGAACCTGATGGTTTCTTAAAAGTAACTTTGCATTCCACCCAAGATTTCTTTTCAAACTCTCTGCTGCTTGTGCTCTTTGAGGCTGACAGTCGGTATTCAGAATCTGGTTTTAATCTTAATTTGACCAGAGGAAACTCCAAAATATCTTGGAGAAAAAATGGCTTAGTTTTATTGTCTATTCTGTTCATTTGGGTGCAATTTGAGATAGCTCTTGCTTCTATTAGTAAGTCCTGGGGAAAAAAAAAGAAAAGACAAGTGCACGTGTAGATACACTTCATATTTCTAACATATCTATGTTTAGGAAACAAATTTGTTAAGTTCTTCCTTCACGTACATCCTACATCTCTTTGCATGTTACTTGTGAGAAAACTTGAGTATTAGATGCCACCACTTTATAGTGATGTAGAAAAGATCATTTTATAATCTTGTAAAAGAGTTGTTCAGAGAATTAAACTGGATAAAATACTGGTATTATAAAAGAAATCTACAAGCCCCACAGGCATTTCCTAACAATCCTTTCCTACATTTAAATGTTGCTCAGAGTTTTCCCTACTGGTGATTTATAATCCAGCAAGCCCTTGCAGTTTTCAACTATAACGTGTGTCTGCTATTCTGTGACGTTCTCATATTCCCAGAAAAAAGTTATTTTAAAGCTTTTGGCCAAAAGGCCAGTACAGTTTCAAGGCATGGTGGTTCAAAAGAATACTGCAATAAATGGAATTCGGATGACTACAAGAACTTCACATTGTCTGTCAAACAGTTTACATTTAGTAAAACATACACAAGAATTTGCCAAAGGGTTTTCTATGCCCTCTGAATTTCTCCTTCCCACAGTCTGTGGCACAGGCATACCAAAGGGCTTGTAACATCTATTTAAAAGTGAGTTGAATGATGCAGATGCTGTTCCACTTACATCTGCACAGAACTGGTCAACGTATTGGGGACTTGATGAAAAGTATTCATCAAGTCGCAGGTGCAGGTAGAGCTGTAAGCTGTGCCTGATCATTACATCCTTTGAATTGTTTCCTAGATTGAAGGGAGAATTATAGAGGAAGCTGAAGCACCACCTCCTCCAAACCCCTCTGGCCAGTGTCCCATCTGTCGCTGGAACCTGAAGCATAAGTACGATTATGTGGTAAGTTTAATGAAGGAGTTCCCCCATCCTCATTGCTAGACAAGTATTGCTCTCAGATCTATGTACTCCACAGCCTGCCCTTCTCATCTTGTGTTGGGTGTAGTAGTGATACTTAACTCCAGTTCTGCTTCTCTTGGGTGCAGCAAGAGCCTCCTACACAGTAATTGCTTGCCTTGGCTGATGGTGTTCCTGGGAAAAAGGATGAGCTTATATCAAATGGGAGATTTGGAATTACTCACGTGGCCATCTGATCTGAAAAGGCCGTATAGCTCTTTTGTTCCCAGCGGCCTTTCACCGTTGCACTTCCCGCAGAACCAAACTGGAATGCAGCATTTAGTCAGTGGATACAGGCCTAACTTCAGAGGGGCCAGAAGACTTGACTAGGTCAATTATCTGACTTCAAGCACTACGATTTCTTATTGGTCATTTTCAACTAAGTTAATAACTGCTTCATAGGTTTTAAAATTGTGAGTATGAAGGAGAGCATACATTTTTACTTACCTTGCAACAGAAAAAACAGGTTTTATTCAAGCATTTTGCAGAAAATGCTAATGAGAAGTTTATTAACTAATGAGGGGATAACTAGCACTAAACCTAGAATGTGGGAAGGAAATCCTGTAGTGCTTTAAAACAAAAGGACAACAGTCATGAATACTTTAGAATAAGAAGTGTGATATAGCAGATGCAGAATGTAACTTTACAAGAGGTCATTCAAACACAGAGTTTACAAAAGGACTAAGTTCCCCCCTTGCAAGCTCAAAACCCAGCACTGGAATTAGAAAAGAAGAAAACCAGACAAGAACATGCTGTTACTAAGATAAGGCAACAGAAAACTCAGAATAAGCTAATGTCAATAGGATTAGAGAGCGAGATACAAATACACTCGAGAAAAAGAAATGTTTGTGGGAAAGTCCATTAATGAGAGGAGAAGGGGACTGACAGCCACATGGGTTGCAAAATGACTGAGCTGCTTGCCTGTAGTCCTAGTGCACACACACAAAGGAAAAGTTACGTTTTAATATCTGTGTAGTGATGGCAATCTTGCAAACATTAAAAAAAAACCCAAACCAACAGATATAGAAATAAATTAAGCATTGAATTACAGACCAGCAGGCCTGGATTGCATGTTGCCTCAAGATCTTGAGGGAATTAGCAAACAAGTATATTACTTAACTCAGAGGATTTTTCTAAAGCATGAAAAAAAATCCTAGGGAATCACCAAATGGTTTGAAAACAGCAAGCAAAATACTAAGTAGATGAGAGAGGAAGGAGAATGATGCTGTTGATTACAAATTGTAAATAAAATGTTGAAAAATCCAAGTAAAAGGGTGTCACCTAGGAGTAAAAGCAAATAATCTGTTGGATGGGACTAATTAAGATTCATGAAGAACATGAGTACAGCAATAGTACCAGACAGAATACTTGCAATTGCTCCAGACAGTTGAAACAACAGATGTGACGTGTAAAGGAAATATGTTTAGTGCCTTTCAAAGCCTGTTTTGCAGAAATTGAGGCATTTAGAATCTAGTGTTGTCAGTGATTCTTACTTAGGCTGGGTGCAATAATAAAGGGAGAAATAAGTTGGGGGCAGGGGAGTATTGAGTGTTTTCTGGCCTGGTTTCTCAACAACGTGATTAACCTGGAAATGAATTTGCAAATTATAATAAACTAAGTGAAATGACAAATACCATAAAGGTTTGTAAAGTACTACAAAACTGGATCATGTCTGCTTTATGTTGCCCGTGTTTAAACATAGGGATTCCTTGCAGTTCTTTTTCATGGTTGCTGAATTGTGTTGTGATCAAAACTAACTAGTTACTTACTCTGGAAAACCGCTTTTTTAAGGTTCATATCATTTTATGTGACTTTTAAATGCAAGAAGTAAACAGCATCATTAAACTGGGTAATTCTAGAATTTTACAGAAAGCATTCCATGAGTCACACATTAACAGCCCTAGAGAAACTATAAACTGATGCTAAGGGATGAAATGAACTATGGCAGTGGATTACGTCTTGGAAATTAATTCATAGACTTACATAGACTCAGTTTCTACTGCCTTGTGTGGTAGAAGACTTCATTGAGTATCTGGAGAGATAATAATGCCATCAAGAACTAAAGAAGTTTTAGACAGCATGATTCTGTAGAGGCTGAGTTTCAAGATTAGAAATTGGTCAGAACAGACAGTGTGAAACATGAATTTTACATGTTTTTGTAGAGTGAACTAAGCAATAAGTTTTCTTCCGTGCTTCACTTTGATTCTTAGATCCTGATTTCTACTGTTCGGTAAGGAGGCAAGAGAAATCTAAATGTGTAGAGAAATTCTCTAGCCAGTCTTGAGAATCATTGCTAAGATAATTCCTAAGAAATTGTGGTGCTGAGAGACAATCTAGGACCATGTCCATCTCAGCTGTCATGCAGATTTTGAATGCATGTGCATCTAGTGTATATATATACATCCAGTACGCCTTCTGGACAAAAAGCTAAAGAGAGCAGCATGAACTGGTATTTTGGAATTGTAGAAGTTTCTTACCTCATATTTAGAAGCATCCCTCTGTGGGGCTGATGAGAACGAGGAGAAATTTGAGTTCTGGAGTAGACCACTTCTCTGCTTGTGTAAGTCCCTTATGTTTTTGAATGCTTTGTACCAGTCACAGATCTTCAGGATTTTAAATATTAATGTGAATAAAAATCTCCCTTTTCTGCACTAAAACATTTATTCTTCTTTGCAGCCGTGATGAGCAGCAGAATCTTGAGATGCTTAAGTACTAAAGTCCAGGCATTTAACTCTGTGAGCAATTAAACAGTGGGTCAGTTTTCTCACTGGTGGTTAATTGTCCTGAATGTCTGTAAATTGAGAGCAGCTATTTTTGTTAAAGATATAGCCTAGTTCATACAGCATAACCTATAAGCTGTGCTGGGTAAGAGATTGGAATAGGTGGTGGTTTCTTTGAGATTGATAAGCTGAGATCAGTTGGTTGCACAGACGGGAAAGTGTGAGCTTTTTTGCTTGGGATGCTTGTAATTGGACTGAATGAGGCACTATGAAAAGGGAAGTGTTGAATTAGCCCCTGAGGGAGTTGAGTAATATGACCTCACAGGACTTTCCTTTTGTCATGTGCAACTAGCACAGTCTAAAGTAGTGGCATAATGAGTTACTCTGTCTGTCAGAGAACTGGGGGACCAGTATCTCCAAAGTCATTAATCAACTGAACAGGCATTGTGAGCACTAGCAGGTCATGATTCCAACCTGCCTCAGCTGTGTTGTAGAGGGCTGTAGTTGTCTTTGCCAGTTCAATCCTGATCCTCTGCTGTGGCTCAGAATAAGAGCTTAAGATATAAATTCCCACAGTTTGTGGTCTGTGTGTGTCTGTCTGTCCAGTGAAACTGAGATCTGAGTTGATTTTTTTCATATCCATTGGAAATAAAAAAATTATTTTGGTCATTGTGAGGATGCAACTGGATTGAAACCCACAATTCTGTTACAAAATGTGTGGAGAATGGTGTACAGCTCCCAGGAGTAAGGGAGAAAGGAAAAACTAGACTCTTGTATAACTGGAAATCATGACTGGCAGACTTGTCTGATGCAGCCCAGTAGTAATTTGGCTGCACAGATAGAACTGTTCTTGCAGTAAATCAAAGTTTTAATGAATCACATGTCAGTCAAGGATCCTGCTTTTCAAAGTGACTGCAGACATTAAAATGCAGGTGCCTCTGAATTTTGGTTACCATCTATTCACAAGAATGTGTGGTGTAGAGTGCTCCATTTAGCAAGTTTGTCCAGCCCTTTTAGAAGTGAAGGCTAAACTTGTTTTTCATTTCCCCCCTTATCCACTTCAAACATCATTAGTTTGAGTAGGCAGTAAATATGTCATCCTGCTTTGGCAACAACTAGGGGAAACTGAACTGCAAGATTTGCCTATTAGCCCTAGATTAATTCAGTCCAAGTTGTTTTCATCTAATGCTGCATGTTACAGGGGTGGGAATCTGAGTCCAGCCTCATGGGAGCTGTCCAGTGATTAAAGCAAATCCGTGGTTAGAGGCTTGGCTGTCCACTAGCACAAAATGTGAATTTCATGGAACATGACGGCACCATGAGAACTTGCCAGACATATTTTTTAATTTGACCGCTCCACGTACTTGTTCACTTCCCTCCACAGCTGCCCCACAAAGTTGGCTGTACCTATCTGCTTTCTCCCAGTGGTAAGATACATCTGTTCCAGTACTCTGGGAGAGGCACCTGGCCTGTTAACTGTGGGGAATCTTCAGAAATGGACAAACCTTTGGTCAAGTGTGCAGCATTTTAAGCCAAGCAGCATGAGTGTAATTTGGAGCTGTAGCAGCTGGGACATGACTGATGATTTCAGTCAAAAAATGACTGCCACACCAGGGTGTTGGTCAATTGGTGACACTGTTGGTCAGAGATAATAACAGAGAACAGATTTTCTTGACTTTTTTTCCCCACAGGGAGAAAAAAAAAGATTTTCTCCATTTGCTTCCCACCACCCCCCTTTGCATGGAAACACTTGATAACAAGCCTGTGACTCCATGAGGTGTGGTGGTAATATGAGAAATCACTTGGACCACACACACACCCTTCACAAGAGTGTGTGGCCTACTTAGGCTTTCATGGCTGCAAAGACTGGAACTGCCTCAAACTTGCCATCAGCTCTCTTTTTCCTTTTCCTCACAGACTAATGCAGCAGGCTACTAGAAAGTCTTGCAAGCTTTTCTCTTTCTAGGCATTTGGAGCTGAACAGCCCTTTTTTACTTAGAGAAGTGGTATGTGCAAAATGGCAAATTGAGCTGTTGGTGATTTGAAGATCCGGACAGCTAAAGAAGAGGAAAAAGGGGTATGGAGTCCTGCTCTGGTTTCCTGAATCCAATCCAGTGTATTTCAGGAGCGGTCAAAAGTCCATGCCCTTGGACTGTTTGGCTGGCCTCCATCTGGTTTCTACCAGTGCAGCTGGCACCATCTGGTCCCCTAGTTACTGTTCTCTGTGGCAGGGCCATGTTTTAGCTGGGCTGAGGGACACTCTGCTTCCCTTTTAACCATCAACAGCTTCCCAGAGTGCTGCTAGTTGCTCAGCTGGGCTTTTCTCATGCTTTGGATACAGCATAGCTCTGTAGGTGCCTGATAAGTCACTTTGTGTCAGTGAGACATTAAAGTCAGTGTCTAAATGTCAGTGGACCTACATGGCGTGCCATGTTTTTAAAGAAGCTGGATCTGAAAATCAGTCTGAACGTGTTCACTGTTAGCAGGTGGGTGTAGAAAGAGAGCCAAATATGGAAAGAGGGAAACTCTGTGTCCTGATGATATTAGTGAGGATGGTATTGATGGGGGATGGGAATGAGGGGTGGGAAGGACAAAAACAAACCACAAAACCCCCAAACAAATAAAAACCCTCAATATTTTGTCTATAACACTTGTAACCAACACTTTGTCCCAGGTGACTGGAATCCATTTTTAAAAAAGAAAGAAAGGAGGACCCTAGGAACTACTGACCTATCAGCCTCACCACTCTGCCTAGGAAGATCATGGAACATCCTCCTAGAAGCTGTGCTAAGGCACATGGATGTCAGGGAGATGTTTTGAGACATCTAGCAAGGCTTCACCAAGGCCAAGTCCTGCCTGACCAAGCTGGTGGCCTTTTGTGATGGAGTGACTCCATCAGTGGACAAGGGAAGGGCTACAGCTATCATTTATCTGGACTTCTGTAAAGCCTTTGACATGGTTCCCACAATATCTTTCTCTCTAAATTGGAGAGAGAGATAGACTCAATGACTGGACTGTTAGATGGATAAGGATTTGGTTGCTTAGTCACATCCAGAGAGTAGTGGTCAACTGCTCAGTCTGATAGATGTCAGTGGCAACTGGTATACCTCAGGGGTCCCTATTGGGACCAGTTCTTTTTAGTACCTTCATTAATGACAAAGGGATGGAGTGCACCGTCATCAAGTTTGCAGATGACACACATGAGGGGTGGGATGCCATCCAGAGGAACCTGGACAAGTTCAAGAAGTGGGCCCATGGGAATTTCATGCAGTTTAACATGACCACGTGCAAGGTGCTGCACCTGGGTCAGTGCAACCCCTGGTATAAAGGCAGGTTAGGAATGAACAGATCAAGAGCAGCCCCAGAGAGAAGAACTTGGGTGTGCTGGTGGGTGAGAGGCTGGACATGAGCCAGCAACATGCACTCACAGCCCAGAAACTTAGTTGTATCCTGAGCTGCATCAGAGTGGCCAGCAGGGCGAGGGACGGGATTCTGCCCCTCTGCTCTGCTCTGGTGAGACCCCACCTGTGGTGTTGTATCCAGCTCTAGGGCCCCCAGCACAGGAAGGACCTGGACCTGTTGGGGATAGTCCAGAGGAGGAACACCAACATGATCAGAAGACCTGGGGCACCTTTCCTACGAGGAAAGCATGAGAGAATTGGGATTGTTCAGCCTGGACAAGATAATGTTTCGGGATGATCTAATGGCAGCCTTCCAATATCTGAAGGGAGCCTACAAGAAAGATGGAGAGATGCTAATTACAAGGACATGTAGTGACAGGACAAGAGCAAATGGCTTTAAACTGACAGAGAGTAGGTTTAGGTTAAGTATTAGGAAGAAACCCATTACTGTGAGAGTGGTGAGACACTGGAACAGGTTGCCCAGAGAAGTTGGTGGTGCCCCATCCCTTGAAGTGTTGAAGGCCAGGTTGGATGGGGCTTTGGGCAACCTGGTCTAGTGGAAGGTGTCCCTGCCTGTGGAAGGTGTCCCATGGCAGGGGAGTTGGAACTTGATGATCTTTAAGGTCCACTCCAACCCAAACCATTCTACAATTCTATGACAGCATCTGTCAGAATCCGTCATTACCAGAAGGGCATCCTAAATTCCAGCAGCCCCCTTGACAGCTGAGCTGGTCTTGTGCAGTGGGGATGGGTGAATAATTCCTAGTTAGCTAGATATCTGAATACACATTTTATATTCACTCATGATTATTTGCCTTTGCAAGGGCAGTAAATGAAGATAGGAATGTTCCAGGGAGCTCTTTGTAAAAGAGCAAAGAGGGAGGTAGGAGCAGGTCTGTGAGTTTGTGAACAGGCAGTCAGGGTCACCCAACATGAAAAGCAACAGGTACTCTTTGTTCTTGCCTGTTGCCCTGGCCAAGGGGTGCAAAGTTCTGCTATGCCTCATTTGAACTCGCTCTCTCCAGGCGCTTACTGGTCAGTCCCCTCAGCCTGCAGGCATCCTCTGCATGGTCCTGCTGCCTCAGCTAGGAACATACTTACAAGAGCTGTGGAGAAGTAAACTCTCAACCAGCAACAATCTGTCAGTAGAAGGGGAAAATAAAGCACAAAGTCTCCAGAGGCCCTTTGGGCCAACTTATGCTGATGTCAGAATGTCAAGGATGCCTGCCTTGAGGGGTATCTTTGCACTGGTGCTGTGTGTGGAAATGGAGAGCATGGATCTGAATCTTGGGCTGTTGTACTGTGTACAGTTAATGGGACACTCATGCAACAGCTGTTGCTGCTGTGTTTAAAAATTTGTCATTCCAGTCCTGTGATACTATCTGATCCTAGAGATCCCTTTAATTTTGTTTTTATTAAGAGGGCTGCTTTACATTTCTAGAGCTTTTAATTGTAAAGGTCAACAGCAATGTAGTCTAAGTGGTTCTTGAATCACAGACAAACCCTCAGTATGCTTCAAGTGCTCCTTCCACCATGATTGTCACAGCCCCACCTAATGCACACACAGTTGAAGGACTGAATGCAGCAATTTATCCTATTAGACCTTACTCATCAGCACATATTCTTCTTACATAAAGCTTCCTCATGCAAGATCTTGGACCATTTCCCTGTTCTCCACCCCTCCAGAGAGATGTAAGGGAAGTTCCACCATGGGAAACTGAATAAAAGTTTGAGGAGTAGATAGGATAGAACAGTCCTGCTCTGAGGGAACAAGGAGGGGGTCAGAGGTGATCTAACATATCTGTGAACTTTAGGACAGCAGCTGTGATGGCATTTCAAGTTGTGTAAACAATATCCATCTGTAGGTCTTGTGTAACTGTGCCTGAATACCTAGGACACATTATCTTAGCAAGAATCTTGGAGCAAGTAGTGAAATAGTGAAGGAGCAGGGATTGTAGCTGACATCATGTGTTTACACTAATGAAGTCAGGGGAAGACTCAAACCATCTGAGTGACCTTACTGAGCTAAACTGGCAGGCAGTGACAGCAAGCAAAAGCCACTTGTTGTCAAGCTGCAAACAAAATGCGTAGGAAGGAAACATTGTTTTGTTTTACATTGTTTTGAGTTCTGTACACAGTGCAAGGCTCAGCACATCACCTGCAGTCACAGCAGTTAGGGTAGCTGGGGCACTGATGGTTTTGCCCTTCTCTCTCCCTCAGGATGTCTTGCTGCTGAGTCAGTTTATTCGTTCAGATGGAGGAATGCTGCCACGAAGGATCACAGGCCTCTGCTTGGAGGAGCACAAGAAGATTGCTGTCTGTGTGCAGATGGCTCACCGTGCAGGTACCTGGCTCTGCCAGAGACAACCCCTGACTATGGGGTACCTATTGAACCCCTTGAGAGGGGTCTCCTGCTCAGTTGGTATAGCTCAGTGAGATGTCGTTGTCCAGTCACCCAGCAAACTCGTTACGGTCCAAGTGCTGGGACAGGGTGATGGAACAGAGACTACTTGTTCTGCTTTCTCTGTGTCTTGACTCCTGCCTTGACAGCAGACATTTATCCCTGCAGATGAGACTAGCATTGCAGAAAGATCTGGGAAGTGGCTCAGTCTCCAGTAACTAATGATTAAACATCTGCTTCTGAAATTACTTGATTTACCTAAGCTTGACCTACCCCATCAGTAACATGCAACTGTACCATCTGCCATGTGACGACTTTTTTACTTTTCCCTGGGAGTGGAACCCAGGTCAATGCAGTCAAGAGTATTGTGCTGATCTTTATGCCTGGTACCTGAGTTGTATCCAAGTTAAATGGACTGAGAATTTTAATAGTCAGATTTTCCGTCCTGGAGATGGAATCTGATTGGACACCAGTGCCCTGTGTCCTCTGAAAAAGCCTCTGCAATGAGCCCAAGTGACAGTGTCTTTGGTGTGTGTTTCCTTCTCCCTATACCCAGCACAACCTCCCAGCTCCTCTGGCTGGGGCACAGGTTCAGCAGTGACTAAGGATAAAATACCCTTTCTACTGTACTTGAGCTTTTGTTGTGCTGTCCCAGTAGTGACCTGGCTTGCCTGGCTTATGAGGTGTAATGTGACTTCTGAATGCAATAGAAACAAAGAGACACTGCAAAATATTCTCACATCTTTTTATTTTTCAGGTTTGTTGCCAAACCACAGGCCTCCACTTCCTGAAGGGCATATTCCCAAGAAACCCAAGCTGAACAGGTGAATAGTCTTGTCTTTCCACATTTTTCTTTTTCAGGAATAAACTGGAAGGGGAAAAGCAGTTCTTTACAACTGGGTGAGAAATGCCTCAGGCAGCGGAATTCATAAAGAGTACTCAGCATTTTGGAGAAGATCTGTCACAATATTCTCTTGGCAGTCTTTTAAGGATAAGTTATATCTCATATAAACCATTTATTCACACAAGATTAAAACTGCCACACATGTTAGAGTCTGCCTGCCTTTGTCAGCTGTGCTCACCTCCTAGTCACTAACCATCAGTAAGGCACAGGAGGATGCCACAGATGGAGTCACAGCACCACAGAAGAGCTGAGGTTGGAAGGGGCCTCTGAAGATTGTCTAGTCCAAGCTCCCCGCTTAAGCAGAGTCACCTAAAGCAGCTTACTCAGAACTATGTCCAGCCAGGTTTTGAGTATATCTAAGGATAGACCTTCCTCAGTTTCTCCTGAGGGCAGCTTGTTCCAGAGAGCCAGCCTCATATAAGACAGTGTTCTCTTACATTCAGACAGAATTTCTTTTTTCAATTTGTGCCCATTGCCTCTTGTCCTGTCACTGAGCACAAGTGACTGGGAAGAGCCTGCCTCTGTCCCCTGTCTTCTTTACACCCTCCCATCAGATACTTATGAACATGGGTAAGACCCCACTGAACCTTCTTTTCTCCAGGCTGAGCAGTCCCTTCTCCCTTAGCCTTTTTAAAACGCAGCAGCAGGAGGGTGCCCAGGCAGTGGTACCAGCAGTGAGGGGAGCTGTGAGCAGCCAGCAGGGGCCCATCACAGGCCTGTTACCCTCTGCCCCATCCCCGTTTCCTCCAGTCAGCGACTTGCCCTGCGCCTGCCCTTCCTATGCAACAGAGTCTCTTCGTCCTCCTCAGCCTGAGTGGCCCCTGGCCTTTGGTGGGCGAGGGGAAAGCCGGCAGCCGCCTCCTGCTCTGTGCTGGGCACTTGGAGGTGCTAATCCCCTGTTTATAACCTCACACTTTGTTTCCATGGGGATGTCAGAGCAGTGTATGAACCTCGCATTAGCAAACCGTGAGGTTACCAGAGGCCATGGGGCTGTCGCTAGGAGAGCTTAGACTGCAGGGCTGAGGATGGCTGGAGACTCCTGCAATTCAGGTCTGACTACTACAGTGGAGATTTGAGAGAGGCTCTCGGAAATGCTGGCAGGCTACATAAAGGGTATCAGTGAGGATCAAATTAGGGGACTCTGCATTTGATGCAGCCCTGTAGCCATCAGATACTTCAACTGTGATAACTTCTTCCTTGTGTCTTAAAAGTCTTGGGGATTCTTTAGTATTTGTGTCTTATTTGGCAGCTGTGGGGTGGAGCACATTGTCTTAGCATTCACATTGCAACCCTACTTAGCAGGTTGAGACTGGAAATGGTAAATGCAGTATCTTGCTTGAATCACACCAGGACTCCAGATCTGATGCCCTCTTACAAATTGTTCTGTAGACTTCTAGTGAGAACAAAGAATGAATACCTCCCATACATTCTACATTCAAGTCAGTGAGCTACACCTGTAAATTAATTAAATTGGAGATTATTGCATTGCTAGCCTGTCCTTACACCACCCTTGTTTTACTCTTTCCAGAGAGGGAATGTAGCAGGCGCGGTGGAATCCATTTAGAAAAGGAGAGCAGAGCTGTTTGCTGAGGATATGGAGCAGCATTGAAGTAGGCAGACTTTGGGGTCTGGGTGGAGACAAGCGAGTAGGATCAAGAAATGCGATTGACAGTTTTTGTGGTGGGGTTGACACTAAACAAATGAGTCCCAAGAGCTAGGATAAAGTGCAGGAGTACTTCAGGAGAGCTCTCCTGGTCCTTCATGATACTGTCTTCTCTGCCTGCTGGAAGTGGAAGGCTCTGTGTGTTGGAGCCTTGCAAAATCTTGGCCATTCTGTAAGAGTTTTGACTGTGGAAACCCCCACCTCGTTGCTCTCTGGAGCAGTAGCTGGCACGGAGGAAGGCAGGAGTTACAAATTGCTTCCTTCCTCTGGCCTGAAGTGCACCCACATGCTGAATGACTAAAGTCATTCAACTGGTACTTACTTCGGGAATGAAGCCAGAGCTCTTATCAGAAGTTTCCCACGTAAATGACTTGTCCAAGCTTACCTTGTCTTTGCCTCTGTACTTGTTTCCAAAACTTCCTGTAGGTCTGTAGTAACTTGAGAAGCACTCAAACTTTGGTGCTGCCAAATGCAAGTGAGCTGACAGGGGAGAGAAGGGGCAGAATTGAGTTTAGACTTTGGAGTGGAACAAGCTGCCTTGTTCAGTGCCATCAGAACATGTCTGGATCATCCCCTAAACGTGTAATATCAGGGCTACTCACCTGACATAGCCTGTTCCTTCATTGTGTTTATGTCTACTGGATTTTAAAGTGCCAGTTCAAGAAGGGATCAACAGGATCTAAAGAGAGCCTATTACAGCAGCCAGTACATTACACAGTTAAGTGATGTATTTTCCAAATCTTTGAGCTTCATCTCTTTCTGAGATCGCTGTATTGACTGTTCTAGCCATCTTTACTACTCTGCTTAGGTGGAAGGTAGCAAAGCCTTTCTGCACTGCTGCTATAGCCCTGGGAATGTCATCAGGGAGAAACCAAGATGCTTCATAATATGTTTGGGCCCCTTGTTAAAGCTTTTCCAAGACAGAAGCACAGGTCATTTAAGCAATCTGTTGTCTGTCTTTTTACTCTGAATGGAGAAAGCTTTCACTTTTGTAAAGGAAGGGCTTCTGAGAAGTCACTGTCTACTCCAGATGTTACCTCACACACTTCTGTGGGAATTCCTAGTGTCTGGAACTGCCTGCCATCTTACACTGAGCTGGAGAATGTTTTGCTCATGGTAGAGCTCTTGACATAAGACTGCAGCATCAGCTGCTAGACTGACAGGACCATGATGAAAGCCTAAGATAGCCTTAGGGACTGATTCCACTCACAGCACCTGAGACTGAAGGAAATTCATCATGGTAAGTGTAATGTGAAGTGAAAGTCAGGGCCCAGTGCCTCTGCCATGATACAGACCTGAGCACTGAATTACTGCATGTAGACTCAGAGCAGGAACCCCTGCCTGGCTGAAGTCTGGCAGATTACTTCATTTGGATGAGCAATCTTTCATTTTTTTCCTGTCTGGCAAAGTTCTGGTTGGTGCTCTGTTTGGCCAGGCTTCTATGGCACTCCCCAGGCAGGCCTGCCAGGCCGAGGGCCTGAAGGAGAGCCACACAAGAACACACACAGACGCAGCAGGAGAGAGAGCAGGAAGAGAGAGGGCAGAGCCCTCCGACTTTATTTATATGTTTTCACACATCACCGTGGATTGGAGGTAGAAATCACCACCTCCTATAATCCACTTGGTCAAAGTATTTGTCAATCATATTTCTCCGCCTAATATACTGGAATCCGTAAACACAGCTACAATTTAGGAAAACATAGATAATAGAGAGAAAACAAGTCATGGCCATGAGAGAGAAAGTCTAACAAGAAAACACTGAACACTGCAAAGTCAGGGCAACAGGCTTCTTCCAAGACTGCGTCAGTATTTTTGAGAGCAGCTTCATTTGTTGCCGAAAGAGGGACAAATGAGCCTGATGAAAAACTGATGTGTCCCTTAGACAATGTACAGGCCAGTTACATGGGAGGAACTCTGTGGCTCCTGGATAAAGGTGCTAAGGAAGTATATAAAGGACTGAGGAGCTGTATGAATGTCTACTTTTGAAAGCACCAAAAAAAGCTGCGCCTCAGCTGTTTCTTTACTGCAGTCTTGGCAAGAATGTTTGGCCCATGTCACTGTCACCCTGATTAAAGTGAGCCTGCTTCAAATCCAAAGAGTCTGGCATGCACTGGCTAGCACCTAGCTGGGATTAAAAGGTATCATGCCACCATATGGAACTATCAGCAAACTGTCTTGTTTTAACAAGGGTCAGGGGTGCTGACATACCACTGATTTAGTGTTGTGAAATGTGGATTTATCATCCAGAACCCCTCTGCCTCTCAAGAAGGTGCTCTTCTGGTGCTTATTAAATGATGTTTTCCAAAAAGCAGAATTCCTGCTTTGTTTTCTGAACTGGTTTTACTGTCTCAGTTGTACAAACTTTGGACATTCCCCTCTGCTTGCCCCAGATTTCTCTGCAAAGAGATAAGGATTTCCCTGCTTTGCACTGGGTCATTTGGCAGCTGGCCTTCCTCTACCCACTCCATCTCCTTATCCTGTTTCCACTATTGGAATTCAAGAAGAGCAGAATGCTTTGAGAACATCTGACCTTCAGATCCTGCCTTGTACTTGGTTATACAACTGTCTAGTGTAGTATGGAACATTCATCCATGATGTAATGTAACACATAGGAGGAGACTGGGAACTGCAGAAGAAGGCATAACATAGAAGTGACGTGGTAAGCTTTGTGGTCCTGAGGGTGGTGGGAGATGTATGAGAATACCTTGTGGTCAGAATTCAGCTGGGGTGCATTTCACATCTCCCTCTTCTACCCCCTGCAGTTGGGACACTGTCCAGGTGAGACTTGCCATGACATTTCTCATTTCTTGGACCTTAGTTCTTTGCCTTTTTGCTTTCTGCCCAATTTGTTTTTGACAGCGACAGCTCATGAATGTTACCACTTAACTGCTTTACTAGCTGTGGTTCTTTTGAAGAAATGGCCATGGGAGTAACCCACATCATCCATGAACTCTTGAGCCTCCTGTCCTCACCTTCTCTCATGTATCATTTGTCTGCAGAAGTTGGACATTGAAAACAAATGAAGTTTTACCCTGTCATTGCAGAGTTACTCCCTACAGTTAATTTTCCCCATGTTTGGCCCAGTCTGGGGCTTTCACTCTTTTCAGGGGATACTTCCACAAGCAAATTTGTATTGCAGCCAAGGATTGTTCCCTCATACTCAGCCTCTATTATCCCTTTCAAAACCTCCTGCTGTTATTTCTGCATCTGTTCGTGCTCTAGCCTGGCATGTTCCAGTTAAGTGCTGCAGCAACAAAATATTTTCACTAGCCCATGAGGCTGGGGAAGTCCTAAGCGATTTCAGCAGCATTGTGTAGGGTGACAGACTGTTCCCATACTCCAGAGTCATGTGTGTGCAGGCCACCACACACCAGAACCATTTGGGAAGCAGTCAAGCTCAGCTGTAGGTCAAACTTCTTCTTTTCAGTAATGGAAACCTGAATAGCTCAGCAGTTTTCTTTTCAGCATGGAGGTTTTTGCATGGAAAATGTGGACTAACAGTCTATCCAGAACAGTCCCTGAATTCAAGCCAGCATCTAGATGCTCTTTTAATGTGATATAGCACTCATGTTTTTCTGGGAGGTCCAAAGTATTAGTTAAAACACAATACTGTGAAGTTGTTCCCTTTCCAAACGGTCAAGGGGATATCACAGGTTCCCTGACTCTGGGATCTGTCAGCAAGAGTTGCTGTAAGATTATGGAGTACGTGATTTTGAGTTCTCAGCTGCCACTCCATTTTCGGCTTTCTACTGGAAGAGCATAACTTGGCACAGATAGTATCTAAGTCAATCCCTTCTCCATCACTTGAACTGGAGGAGTTGCTCTGTGTTAAGAAAGAGGCAGGCACCATACAAATTCCTCATGAATTACAAAGTTCTCAGGCTCTGTGGACACCCCTTGTCCCTGGGAGCAGAATCTGGTTTTCCTACATCGGCATTTCACTCTGGCAGCATGTGGTTCTTCTCATCTGCATGGAAACTGTGTTGTGCATAGCATGTGTATTCAAAAGCAGAGCCAGAGCGGCTGCAGGTGAGCAAAGCCAAGAGGTGTCATGGGAAGGGATGTGGCAGGGAGGAGGCAGTCTTGCCAGCACTTTGATCAAGTGCTTCCAGCAGTCTGTAGCCTTCTGCCTTCTGCTGTTAATCCAAACAGAAGCCATATTGAAAAAATTCAGTGAGGGTTTAGAAGTTCAGACTTGAACTGTACCACCATGGCCTTTGCTTGAGCTGTGTATAGACTGGTTTTCACATTTCCCTTACCCTGCACATGGCAGCCTTGTGCCTACTCCTAGGTCTAAAGTGGCAGCCTCCAAGTGGGAAGTCCTGCCCACTGAATAGAATCCATGAAAACAGACTTCCACATGCTACAGAGATTTTAGGCCATTACTGCAAGTGAACTAACCGTAGCTATTTCCATCCTGCTTATATCTTGCCTTTTCCCATCAGGGAAATCCTGGCAGGGTTCCTATCACACTTTATCCAAACTACTCATTTGTGCACTTGGAGTCTAGGACTTCTTGTTCTTGCTCAGGACCCTACCATACTCAAGGGGGCAAGCAGAGCCCCAAGGTGAGTCACCGGTTCCCAAGGCTGGCAGTTCTGTCCCCCTTTGCCTAGAGTGGGAGCTCTGCACACTGAGATAACAGGTTAGGAGACTGCGGATCAGCCGCATTTGGCATCCACCTGAAGGGTCTGTCTTGACAACCTTGCGCTGCTTGAGAAAATTCAGACAATCTGCCAGTGTGTGTTTGTACGTGATTATAAAAACTCCCCAATACAAACCTTGTTGGATACAATGAAAAGTTGGGAGACTTGGCTAGAAAAGGGTGTACCTTACATGGATGGCAGAGTTTGCAGAAAAGTCCTGTGTTCTGGGCTTTGAAGCTCTCCTATATGAGTTTTGTGGATTGTTTTTACTCACAGATAAAAACCCCAAATCTGTGAATCAGTAGGAAATGGAGTTAGTCAAAGAGGAGAAGGAACTTTGTAGACTGACTGCTCCCAGGCATCAGGCTTTTGCACTGCTGAATCAAGGTGAAAAAAAAAAAAAAAAGAGGCAGCAAACAAAATAGGACAAGTTTGAGTTTGGGACAAAGCAAGTATTAAAAGCCCTAAAAGCAAATGTGCTCCAGGAAGGGAAAGCATCCAAATGTCTGTTTCAGCTAACAATGAAAAGCCCCAGCCTGCAGTCCCCAAAGGAAGCCAAAAGCCTGGACCAGAGGGCTGGATTAGACCTGCTCAAAAGAGAAATAACAAAAGCTTTAAAATCAGGCCATTACTAAATCCTTCTTCCTATGCAGAATTGGGGTGTGCACTTCCAGCCCCCCCACAGAAACAGAGGGATTTCTTAAAAAGCCACTGTCTGTCTAAACCTGCACACAGCATTGATGTGTATCTCACATTCACACATTCACTTCTCTCCCAGTGAGATCATTTGTTATCACAGGAGCACTTTCCCGTAATCATGTGGACACGTGACCAGAATTGCATTTGGCACACTGATGCATTAAAACAATTTGGGATTTTTTTTTCCTCCTTTGCTGTAAGTGTAGTCATGCAATACCAAAATTTGTGCTGCAGCACTCCCCTTGCAGCAAGGGGAATGTGAAAAGGAGGACCTAGCCCATATGCCCATCTAATACCCCTACAGCTTCTCCCAAAGGAGCTGCCTTGCCATGGTCCTTTGCCAGATTCCAAACTGGGAACCTGTGTTTGTTTGATCTCTCTGAACTCCCCTTGCATGTGAAATTAGAGACAGGACGGTCTCTCCCACTTCCTGTCCTAGTGATGTTATGTAAGGGATTCCACTAATGCACTAGCAGAGCATTACAGGTCAGAAGGGACGAGTTTAATGCGCATGTAGGGAGAACTAGTGGCTGGATCTTGCTTGGTGTTGTCACCCAGACCCCTCCTGCTGTTGCTTCTAGGTGTTTTAGCTGTCATAAACGCCTCAAAGCAAAAGCAAAGCATTTTGAAAGTGGCTTGATTTCAGAGGCGGATAACTCCGCATGCGATTCATTTTTCAGTTTGTGCTGTTAGGGAGTACTGAGGAAGAAAAGTGCTAAATGGACTGCTGGTATGCAGTCTGTAGCTGCCTGACATAGCAAGCTTTCTTTGTAGTTCTCAGGAATGTGCCAAATGCCTTCAAACAAATGTATGACATGGTCTCTGTCCAAAGTTCTTAATATCTCAAATTTGCATGATGCAAATAAAAGGTAACAAAGCTTTTTGTGGGGACGATGAGTGATTGAGGTTACATTTAAGACCATGGGATTACTCAACAGAGGCACGCAAACATAGCTGGACAAAGTTTATCAGTCTGTTCCAAATTCTAATTTGTTGGAGCATTGTTTGTGCAGATTATGCTAAGGTTTTACTTTGGATCTTTATTGTCTGAAAAGACTCCTCTTTCTCTAAGGACCTCTACTCCCCTCTCTACTGGTAGCAAAAGATTTAAAGCCGAACAAAACTCCAGGCCACCCAGTCACAGGGTAAGATTTCCAGTAACTGATTCTGGATCTGAAATCCCCTGCCTGTTTGCAAAGCCAAGTCTAAAACTTCAAATGGTAAAAAGCAGAGGATATTTGCAGACACTGCTCTTCCCAGAGATTTGTAGTTGTGATGATAATTTCATTTTAATACCTCTTACACTGTAGGTGCTGACTGCCTGTGCTAACAAGCTGCAGTAGTGTTCTACAGAGAATACTAGAGCGAATTTGGACATATAAAAATATAAGACTAGGCCAGAAACCCATTCCATGCAGAAGTTATAACTAATTATCCCCCCAAAGTAAATTAATTCATTTTTAGAAGCTTTCTCACAGAATTTAGCCTTTGTAATTAGTTTACCTTATTGAGATCAGCTGTTGAAATAACACTTCCCCTAGAGGCTGGATGCATTCAGTCTTGGACTTAGTTGCAATGAAGGGATTTGGCACTCCAGTGCAGCTGCAGGTGGACAACTTGCCAGCAGCCTGGAGACTACACCTGATTTGTTTTGTGAAACTGGAAGTCAAGCAGGCACCAGTGGGTTCAGTAGAGAGAGGAGCTTAGAAATTCCAAAATAAACAAAATCTCCTTTACAGTGGTTCCTTCTGAATTGAGGGAGCTCTGCTTATGGTTATTCCTTTTATAAAAAGGCATGTTAGGGAGGCAAAGGCTGTAGTACCTTGCTTCTGCTTCAGTTGGAACATTTTCTCAGTGATCAGTCTCAAACTGAAATGTGTTTTTGTTGTTTTGACAGGTACCTGACCTGCTGGCCTGTCAGATCTGCAAAGCCTATTTGGAAGAGGGGCCCTAAGTGGTGCAAAAAGCCCTTTCCAGTTGGACACCCTTTGCTGAAAGATAATGTCAGATATACACAAAAGCCTCTCTGTTTAAACCACTAGTGGCCAGAACCGGCATAGTCAGTAAGCACGTGTTTTCCACTGTTCTGCTGAGGTTTTTTTCAAGTTTGTCAATATCTCCAATTTTCTTATTCCAGAATTGTCCTTAGTACTCTGTATTGTGTCCAGCTGTGATCTTTTCCTCTAGAAGAATACAAGGGCCATCAAAGCAAATTCAGTGTGCAGGATGATTTGATGAAAGCAAGGGGCAAAGACTTCTACCTCAAAGCCGGAAAGGATCTGAAGGCTTTTGTTTCTTTATGTTCCACAAATGGGTTTGGAAAAGGATGTTTCCTTCTTTTCCCAGCAGTGAGTGGTGTTTCCCCATTAACGTGTGTTTTAACTCAAATTTGCCTGATCTGGACTTTTGTACCTGTGACACAGATGGAAGAAAAATATCTCTGCAGCACTGTATTTTCTCAGCAGTAACAAATTGTTAATGACTACCAAAACTAATATTATTATCTGTACTATCCATAATTTTTAGCAGAATGCCTGTGGCAGTGGCAAACAGGTGCGTGTCTTACATGTCCCCTTAAGAATTCCTGGCTTGTGCTTCACTCCTGAATCTGGCAAATACAGAACATTGACATCCTTGATGACCTGACCTGTTTTTTTTTCCCCTGACAAATAAATTTTTCATAAATCCTGCATGTCAGTGATATTGTTACTTCATGGGGTAGTTTGGAGCTGATTATCCATACTGTAACTAAAAGGTGGCACCATTTCTCTCCCTGTGTAGTACTCATATGGATCTTCCACCTACTGACCACTGCTAATTATGGCCCTGGTATGAAAGGCTTATTAAATTTATCATGGCCATTCTTGTTTTGGCTCCATTTCTTTGGTATTCATTTGGAGGCTACAAATCAAAACAGAATTTTTTATGTACTAATATGCCACTTAACCTTGTGTAGCTTTTATCAGAATCATCTGCTAATACCTATCCGCATGGACTGGAACAAAAGGTAAGGATAAATCTGTATTATCCAGGAAATCAAATTAGATTTAAATGGTTCTTTTTAGCCTTATTTTGTTAAATGAAAGCCCTAGGTTCAGCCCCTTGAGCTGGCCAAGACTTTTTGCTTTGGGAGACAGAGCCAATACTTTATTAACTATACTGAGATAAAATCTCTGGCTGACTGTCTGTTTTATAGAGCTTTGAAAGCTACAGCCCTTCAGAAAGGAAAATATTTTCTCTTTATTCTCATATATACAGAAGTTACTGGGTCTTCTAGCCCAGGTAGCTCTGCTCAGTGAGCTTTGCTAATGGAAAAGTCACTGGATTAAACCATTGTCTTGAGATGAACCTGAATAAGCACATTTTTCAAGACCAGGTGATGCCCACAGCTATTTTTTTCCTACCGTTTAGTGACATGAGCTGGAAATTTTGATGAAATCTAACATTCGAAAAGCAAAATACTCTCTTGCATATGCCTTTCTAGAGTTCAGGGTTTAGTACAGATCTCTTAGAGTATGTACCAGCTTTCTATTCTGACTCCAACTCTGCTTTTGTCATTCATGGGTCACAGCAGGTGTTCATTCATGACTCCAAATTAGTTCTTGTATAAGCAAGGTGCTTTTGTAATCAGACAGATGGCCTAGGTTTGATTTCTGACCTAGAGCTTGCCTGCCAGGGAAGAAAATGCCATTTATTACTATCTAAAGGATCTGCAGTGAGCTATTACAGGGAGAGCTTGGTGCTAATAACGCCAAGGTTGTGTTCAATCCCCATATGTGTCATTCACTTAAGAGCTGGACTCGATGATCCTTGTGGGTCACTTCCAGCTCAGAATATTCTGTGATTCTCTGAATTCAATTTGGAGTTGAGGGAGGATTGCGTACAATGAAGTCCTAGGAAAAGAATCAGGGCCAGAGTCCAGGCACAAAAGAATCCTGCTCAAAGTGCAGAGGTTGCACATTTTTATTACAACAAGCAGTCAACAAAAATCTCCTAAGTATAAAATCTGAATCTTTTCTAGTTCTTGAGCCCTTGTCCCAGTCAGAAGAGTCACAGCATGAAGGGCAGATCGAGGTTCTTCTCACCAGTGCCAAAGTAGACGTAGCCAAATTGCTTGGTCATTGGGACATGGTAGAATGTCAGTCCCAGCCACAGCAGGCTCCGCAGCACCACCACAGTGCCTCCCTTCTCCAGCTGGATACTCCAGGAGCCTGTGCGAGAAGATGTGCAAGTGAATCACTGGAAAAGAGAAAGGCAGCATTCCTGCAGCAAGTTGTGCTAAGCTGAGAGAAGGGCTGCCATGGGTTCTGCCCGACTAGTTAACAGGGTGCAGGGCTGCACTGGAGTTTGTGACACCTGAAAAGGGGGAAGTTGGGGAGAACATAAATCTTTATGCCCTTTCTTCCTTTAGTCAGTGCGGCACTACAGGCTGCCCTTGTTTCCAGCTGTCTGTGTCTAGGTTCACATAGTAGCACATTCCCATGGCCATGGTGGTAATGTCATATGTGTCACAGGAAGGGACTTCCAAGCTCCAGACTTGTATAGCTGATCCCCAGGAGAGGCTGCAGCTATTCTTGGCTGCTTCTGAGTGGGCAGCAGTTACTCCAACAAGCTCTGCCACCTACTTGGTGTAGCTAATAGCTATAGAGAGCCAAGATGAGCTATAGCAATCCTGCATAGGTATAAAATTTGTCCTTAAAATAAACTTCTGGCATTAGTAGTGGGAAGAGGAAGAGGGTGCTTTCCTCCTCCAGGGACGATTGGTTTCTCTGAGGCAGCAACTGGAAAAAAATGAGAACATGAAAAGTAGGGTATTTCCTGTCTCTCAGAAATTTATGGAAAAGGTTAATTCTCTTCAGTCTTTCTTGGCTCCACCGTTGAAGAGGATGTGTGTGGTAGGGGCAAAGGGATTAGTTTCCACATTAATTTTGCTTTGGCTCCACAGAAGAGGTTCAGAGCCAGTGTGAAAATGCAGTTTCTTCTGGATGCAAGGAGGTCAGAGCCGCTGAGTATTTATTTTGCATCTGACACAGCTTGGGAACTGTGCCAGAGGGAGGGGGTTGAAGCATCACCTTGGATTCAGTGCCGGAGGGCAAGGACCTGCCAGAAGAAAATACCAGCTTCAGCACCAAATCAGTAATGCCTAGAGACTACAATGTAGGGAAGAAGGTTCCTGCTGAATCTCCATCTTAAAAAATAAGAGCAGGCCCAGATTTAAAAAAAATGTGGTGGGAACTGTCAGGCTACCACTGGCCTAGAGTCAAGCAGTCAGCCTATCTGCACCCAAAGCCAAAATCTGCCAGTTCCAGAGTAAGCAGAAAGTGCATAATGTGCTGGGCCATTAGGCAGTATTCATCTCTGTAGATAATTTTAGGCTCATTAATTTTAGGCTCATCAATTTATGCTATGATTCATGCTTACTCATGTCACGGTTAGCCTGGGGAAGGGATTCTGTGATTGCTGTCAGCTGCCTGTCCTCCCCCTCCCACTCACTTTTGACTCTTGGCCAGTTTTAGTCACATCCGACAGAGGGCTGAAGGGCTTTAATGCCACAGGTTCCTACAGCAGGTCTCCCTGGGATGTGGCCCAAGGATTGACTGCAGCTCCTGGAGCTTTGGTCTGCCAGCTTCAAGGAAGCGTAGGCTGTTAGGCCTGCCTGGCAGCCACGAGGCAGCAGCTAGCTGGACAATCTGCATTTGTGCAGCTCTGGGCTCTTGTGTGCTCCCTCGCACTACATGTTGTCTCACGTGCAGTTCAGGGCAAACTACAGTAGCTGAGGGAGGGAGGGAAGTTGAGGGGAAACGTTTATGTGGTGGCTGCAGAATCAGAAAGGAACAATACAATTCAAAACCCTGTAAAACCAGGTGGTGTGAGTTTTGCTGCTCACCTGTTACCTAACACTTCACTTTGTATTTCTGTGCTTCTCAAAAGGTTCTTGGACACCATTGTTTCTGTTTGTTAAACTATAATATGCAAGTCCTGTGTCATCTCTGATCTGTTACCTTTCAAAGTACCCTTTTCAGTCTTGTGCAAACATGGAACTCAGTGAACAGCAAGAATACCTAACTCTTTTCTGACAGACTGACTTGAACTGCTGTACAGAAGTACAAAACATTCACAGTCTTTTGACTTGGGAGATTTCTGCTTTGGAGAACTTACTTCTGACTCGCTCTCCTCCATGTTTCCACTAAAACAACTGGGGTTGCAGTAAGGAAGAGCACTACTTAATATGGGATGGTCAATGCAGGTGTGTGCCATCTTTTCACCTTCCTTGCACTGCGACATTCTTTACACAAGTCCTAGGTACAACATGACCTTATGTCTTCACAAGCAGTGGTTTTACATACAAGGCAACCCCACTCTTCCATCCAGTCTCTCCAGTGCCACTCATATGGATACAAACTGGACTGGATCTTTTCTATATCTGGAGTAAAAACACCTATTATGGTTCAGCCACTGGAATTACAAATCCTGACTGAGGGGGTCTTGTGGACGCACAGTCCTGAGAATTTTTCTCTCTCATGGATCATGTAGGAAACAAGATAAACTGGAATATTTTTACTTTTCCTAATCTTATGTTTTGCTAACTGAAGCTGTAAGGCTTCAGCCAATCACCCTGGGGAGCAGTTAACCACTGTCCAATCATTATTGACCTCTTAATCTCTATAAAAGATGAAATCAAAACAATAAAACTCTCTTCTGCTCTTGACTCCTGTAGTTCTTCTTACTCCTCACTGCCGCAACAGCGACAGGGTCTCTACAAAATCTGCATGTTCTTAAGAAATTTCACCACTTGGATAGCATGGAAGCCCAGGTGAGGAACACTTCACTACAAGGCAGATCATCCAGTGACTGGAGCACTACAGCCATTTGCTGTCAAAGGACAAGCTTTCAGTTTCTTGAACTTTGTCTCTACAAGTTTTCAGCATTTGCTAGTGGCAGTAGCATGATCATGCATAGGAGTGTTGAGCAACAAGTAGCAAGAAAATAGGTCTGAATGTAATAGTGACAAAAAACTTTCTCAATGTCTCCTTTGAACGACTGCTCCCAGTGCATGGTTCTTCAGCTTGAATTTGCAGAAATGATCTACAAGTCTTTCCTCCAAATACTGGTGGTACTTACTGCAACTTTACACACTGGTTTTTGGGGAAGAGGATGATGATACACCGTAAACTTCTCAAAAAGTTTCTCTAACAAAAAGTTTCTCTGAGTAAAAGTTTCTCTGACAAATGCAATGAGGAACTCTCATTGTCTTTGATTTAGGACCAGTTCTCTGAGAAGCAAGTCTGTCAAGAATAGTACTATGTCTTGCCTTGCTGGGTGGTGAAAACCTTTAGGGATTATCTAATTTGTTAATGCCTCCCAACATTCTGGAAGCATCTAACAACCTGGCTGCATGTGATGGTTTGTTTATATATGTTCACCCATGCAGATGAACCCTCTGCCCCAAACTGTTTCCACAGAACAAAAAGAAATGCCTGAAGCATGACAAGTGGGAAAGGTAGGAGGGAAAACAGGCATTTTAATGCTCTTAGGAACTGTATCTGGATTCAGACATCTTTTTGTTGGATAAATTCACAGAGGAGGTAGAGTAAATCAAGTTCAACATAATTAAATCCCCATATCTGTGCACTGGGGCAATACAGTACATGGATCCATGATCTCCAGAACATTTACCCAGTGACACACAGGCTTATCAATCTCAGCAGAGTATTCATCAGCAGTTAACTCTGCTTATCAAAGGAACTTCCCATGCACCTTCACACCTGGCAGAAATGGACAGCTATAATTGAAGACGGCTCCATTCACTTTCACCCTACATCTCTGAAGGCTGTCATGTGCAGCTTCTGCATTTCCCTAATGTCTGTCCAAGCTGCAAACACTCAAGGGGCTCGAATTTGTCATCTCATAAATGTGAGACCTTTGAGGAATATTTACTATTATTGTTATGCTTTCCAGCTCTTCTCTGGCCCTTCATTCTGCATGTAGTTCTACACAAATATAGACAGGAAAGTTTTGCTGATACTGCATAAGCCTTCCTGTGAAATGAGGGCCTGAATAAAAACAAGCAGGTTATGTAAGGGTAATCCCATCTAGACCAGCACAACATAGGTTGAGAACAGGAAAAAATCACAAGAGGCTGTCTGGAACTGCAATGTCATTTTCAGTGGCTTCCTGTTTTCAGCCAGAATGATGATTAATCCTAGAGCTGTTCTTTATTCTGCAGAGTCAAAGAGTAGCAGCAGTGCCACCTTCCACCTTCTACTAACTGGGTCACTAGAGACATTTTTCTAACCTAGTTATCAAAAGTGATTTATTCAATATATTTTCCAGACTGGACTTTTGCAACACATAAAACCGATTCAGAAACTTCATTGGATACACAGTGCTGGTGTATCTTCTAAGAAGAGATGACATTCAAGTTCTGGAACCTATCTGGGTTCTTTGGACCTTTTCATGAAGGGAAAAAATCAGAACCTCTTATCTCAGTACTTTATTTTTTCCCCCATACCTCACCACATCAGCAGTATTTGAGGAAAAGGTGCATAAAAAAATTTGAACTCATGAGACATGGAGAAAGATACAGGACATTTGTGTTCTCTTCCATCACAGCTCCAATCTCACAACATTCAAACAAGATGTTTTTTCAGGCCCACCTTTCTTGTAGGAGTTTGAAATTGATGTCATAAATCACTCTATAAGTACTTTGAACAGTAACTAATGAATAGTATGCAATAACAGCTTAAAATTAATATGCCATCTTTTCTTCCTCAAGAGAAAGTCTTAGAAATGCATTTAATAATGCAATATAAAAAGGAATGAGAACTATGAAAATTAAATGCTACTTTGATCCTTTTGGTTTTTCTTTTTCTCTCTTTTAAACTTCTGTGCTATTGCAGATGGTTCTTAGGGTAAAACCATTGCATAGATAGCTGCAGGTTTGTATTACTGTAAAAAATGCAGAAGCAGGCTGCTGGGTCCGAATCCTTTCCCATCACTGGCTGAGAATATTCCATAGCAGTCCCTGTGTTAGACAATATGTCTCCTACTGAGAGATTGGGAAGCTCAAAGCATCAGTCTGTGAGGTACACCAAGATTCTTAGACAAAAGTTGTCAATAAAAAAAGATTTTAAAATATTACTATTTGCATTGGAGGAATACAACTAGAACTAGGAGACAGCAAGTAAAGGTTGGATTTCCTAGAGTTAAATACTGCTTTTAAGTTGCATCTCCATGTGTGCTGTCTCTAAATCAGGCAGCAGAGTTAACTTCACTCATCACGTAAAGCTCACGGAGGTGCAGGGAACTGGTCATTGCTTTCACGCTAGAGATTCCTACCAGTAACATTGCTCTGGTGAGGTTCCCGAAGTTCAAAATACATTTTTAAAAAGAGCAAGTTAATATTTAAGCTGCACCCAGCAAATTTAAGAAAGCCAAACACTGTCTGTGCTGAAACTATTGCCTGCTGCTGCTCCAGAAGGGAAGGGAGGGAGCTGCTGTGTGGGAGGAAAGAGCATGAGAAAAGTATCCGCTGGATGAAGATCTGGAGCTTCCTATCCCTCTTTGGATCAGGCTGCAGCCTCCACCCTTCCAAACACAGGCAGGAATTCTGAGGAGTTCCTTACATCTTTCCCAAACAAGAAAGTGCTTTGAAGATCCTGATGCTCACCCAGTGTTAAACCACTGCCTTTTTTATGGCCCTTCAACAGCTGCCAGAACACCAGGGCTGAATTTCAAAAGTCAACCTCCTTTTCAGCTTCTTCTTCCTTTCCAATTGCCAATAGAAATCCCTGTCTCATCCCCCATGTCTGCCTCAGCTATGGGCTGAATTTTGTAATCCACAGAAGCAATAGGGTGCATGAGACCTGAGCTGTTAAACAAAACCCTTTTAAGAGAGCTGTTTGCAGAAGAACTTGCCTGCCGTAACTGGTCCACTTTCAGTATGACCTCTCATAACACTGCTGCTTTGGAGGTGATTCAGCAATGCCTCATTTCAGTGCAAGCTTGAGAAGAAGCAGCTTTAAGAGCTAGACAGCCTGATAGAGAGGCTCCACATCGCAAAAGCTCACAGAGGGTCATAAAAGTGACATTATCAATTGCTATTCAAAGGAGGAAATGTCTCAAGGGAAAAGCAGCTACAGCGTGGTTGCACTTACCATTAACACAATATGCTGCCACGAGAGCAGGTTACAACATCTATTGCTGCAGTTAGTCCTGAGTGAGAGTCAAGTATGGAGTTACAGGACAAAAATAACACCCAGAGAGGGGCAACATAACCATTTCCCTCTGCAAAAGCAGCCGCTGCTTGGCTGCATGACCCCAAGCACTTAGAGTTGACAAAGCCTCACTACACCCGTGGGATTTAGCTTCCATTTCCCTCCAACAGAAAATCCTGCACTGGGAAGAGCTTCCTACTTCTAATTTGCTGTCTGTAGGGAACAAAGACAAATTGCAAACCAGAGGAGCTCTAAGGAAAGGTCACCGTGCTTTGGCTCTCAATAAATTGTGTCACATGGACATTTCACACACAGCCTACCACCCAGAAGGACACATCCAAACACTCCTATGTGGGGCCCAAACTCCTTCGTGCCACTTACTGGCTGCAAACTAAATCTCTTTCATTTACTTGACACACCACCTGCACCCCATATGTTAACACTGCTGTCAATATTTCCAATTCCCCATATAACTATTTAATAATAATTAAATAAAAACACAGACTGGTTGCAGGTTCAGTACTATTTTTAAAAGCCTCCAGAGCCAGGGAAGCACAGCTTACAGTCAGATGCTGCCAAGAGGCCCTTGCATGGTCGTAATGCCTGCCATGTCCTTGACACACAAATACCACCATGCCCAAGTCCCAGAGTAAAATGATCATACTTTAGAGGCTTTTCCTCTCCATTATCCTCTCCCACTGGGGATGCCTCTGCAGTAGAAATTATTTCAACAGGCCCATGCTGTCCATTTACACACGAAGAACCTGTTTCCTGCTGACAAGGAAGACTCAGGGATTGCAGTGCTGTGCTGCTCAATCCAATTGAAGCAGCCTCTGCCCTCAAATGCTTATTCCCACCCTCATCATTCTTCCATCATAGAGACCACAAAAGTGTTTATTTACTGCTCAGTGAGTCAGGTTGGGGAAACAATCTGGCTGAAAAATACACGAGACAGAAATAACATTATTTTTCCAGCTGGAATCTGACTGTACAGCCAGCAATGTCAACACAAAAGAAGGGACAATACACAGATATAAATGAGCAGCAGAGGATGGGAAGGACTGAAAAAGCTAGCACTGAAGTAATACACATCAAATTAGAGCCTCCCTTATAGCCCTGTTGGTTTGCCCTTTAGTCTTAAATCCACCTGATAAAACAAAAGAAAACAAAGCAAAAAGATTCTAATTAAGAAAAAGATGCAGACTGCGCAGAAAGCATTAGCATAAAGACTTGGAATAGGGCTGTGCACTAGAGGAAACAGAAAGACCATATGCAATCAAAACTTACAAGAAGTAGGAAAAACTGTTTAAAATCCATGCTATTTGTATTCTGACAACTACAATACAGATCATTAAATCACAGGCTTTCTGTAGTAAATTTAGAAATCTCTCAGAGTGGCAAATCACCTCCTTCCAATGCACAAGTTTATGCTGGATCTCATCACACTCCATATTTCTTGTTCTTCTGGTCGCTGTGGAAACATTTTTGGAACGTGCCAGGAGTCACGTAGCATCTACCTGGGGAGCCCCTGCATTAATCAGTCACCTTCGTGGGTTTCTCTGAGCCCACTGGTTGGTAGGAAGAAAAAGGAATCTCTCGCCCCTCCCTGCTCTGAATGAAAGACGCTTCCTCTAAATCTTGCTACAGGATTTCAGGCTCAATTCAGCTTCTTTGGGGCTTTTGTCACCAAACAAATGTGATGTCTTTGAAAGAAAGATTAACAGTTTGATGAAAGGATGCAATGGGCAGCTTTGTTCTAGTCTGCTTCCCCTAGAGCTTTTGGTCACTGTCACTTTCTTACCCACGGGAGAATATCTGTCTGACTCTCAGAGGAGATTATGGCCACCTTGTAAGATTTTTCCTCTCCTGGTAACAAAGCACTGGCCACTTTGAGGAGGTGATAATGATGAACAGGGGCTGGATTAGGGGCAAAGAACCTCACATTGATCTCTGAATTCTGAGAAAACACAAAGGAGTCGATGATAGGATTCAAAACCCACCAAATGCTTAGAGCACATCAAATTTGCTCTCCTGCAGAAGGGGCAAGGCCACAAGCCCTGTCAGTCCCCCAGTTGTACTTTTTACCTCATCATCAAATTAGCAAGGCTAGTTAAAAGGGCTTGGGATGAGGAACAGATGGCATGGATTATAAACGGTTGATGTTTTTGTACAAAACTAGATACAAATTCTGGACCAAATTACCCAAAGAGTTTACCGGTTTCTGAGTATACTCTCACACTGAGCATATTCACACAGCACAGTGCAGTGTTGTTATTCAGGCTAATTCTGAACACTAAAGATGTCTAAGCATCTTTTAATGCCTGTGATAGCCTAGCTATTTCTGCTCGGCATAACTGCTGTACAAATATACCCAAAGATGAAATGTCCCTTGTCCTTTTCCCTTTACACACTGCCACACACCCCCGCAGCATGAAGAATTTCAATCCATATGATATTTGTGTATGGTAAAACAAGATAATGCCAATTGGCTTCCTCCTTTCAAAAGCTCTGTGGCCAAAGGGGCAAACCAAAGCTATATGCAGGTCTGGCACCAATGCCAACGACTGCACAGGCAGGAGCTGCCACTCCTTGACGCCCCTTCAGGAACAGATCACTCGTAGCAAAAGCTGACCTTGTTCTGACTTCAGTGACACACAAACTGTCCTAGGATTTCCCCCACATGTAATTTTTCATCATTCCCTAGAGAAAAAGTTAGGCCAAGGCTGATAGATGTGGTGATAAACCTTCAGCTTCTGGTTCTACAAGGCTTTACCAGCATTGCCCATCATTTTAGCCCAAAGTTCATCTCCTCTTCATGTCCAAGGAACAAGAAGCTGAAATGGAGACAAGGTGGGTCATGATTCCTTTCACTGAGGAGGAAAAAACCCTTTAAATACAATCCCTGGAAAGTTGCTATGAAGACTCTGCTTCTGTCCTCATTCTTTCCCTACAGTAGTCAGGAGGGCGAAGGACTCCAACACAGCTCTCAGTTGATGGGCAGCCCTTTTCCAGTATAAACTCACCCAAAGTCTGACTAAACAAGACCCTGAGGAGATATAGACCTAGGACCCAAAAGCAGTCAGTGCACTGCTTTATTACCCATAGACACAAAGCCCAAGGAAAACAGGCTCCTTTCCAGTAATCAAAGCAGTCTACGATCAGCCAGTCAAAAGCTCTACTACGAGCTGGCCTGTGAGTCCTGCCACGCTGCCACATGAGAGGTTCCAGTCTGATCTTGAATTCCTGAGCTGGCAGAACCCCATCTTGTAGGAGGGACAGCATCTTGTCTTGCTCCCAGGCAGCTTTCTTGGGTTGTTAAGGCAGGAATGGCCTTAACAGCCTCTACACATCACTGGCAAAAATTAAGAGTGACTCTACTTTTGAAGAATGTAGGGGACATGCTTATATATTGTGTATGTTCATTTGCATAGATGTGATCTCTAAGGATGGTAAGAAAGCTATTAAAAAGCCTAATGACCATTCCAGAAAGTGTCTAAGCTTGAAAGGGAGAGACTATCTTCTCTATACCTACAGTTCAGGAGGCACAACAGTCTGGAAACTCAGGCCATACCTTTTTCTCGATTTGATGCTGGTCTTGGTGATTTTCATTTTACTTTTCCGTGGTTTCCTTTTCTGTGCTCAGCACTGACAATGCTGGCACCATAGTGCACCCTGCTGGAAGGCAGCAGCTAGAGTCATCCTGGAATTATTTCTAGGGATGGCCGCCTTCAGTTTGAACAGAGAAATTCAGGTACCAGTGCTTTTACTAATAACCCACTGAGCCAGCTACTGGATTCGATTTTCAAATCAGAAATCCTGCTGTTCTGATGCACACTCATCTGGATTTCCCATTCTGTAACACTGTATTCTAAAGTTTGTTTGTCAAAACTACTTGTATTAATGTCAGGTAACTCCATGAGATTATGTAGCTCAGTTTCACGCATTCACCAAGCCGAAGGATCACGTCTCCTAACAAGGAATGAGGATAGCTGTGAGCCATGCTAGGTATTTCAGTCTACATTTTGGCCACCTCTTTTTATCCTTGCGAACATGAAGCACTGCCCTCTCGTTTATGATGAGTCTTTTAGTTTGGATTTCAGTGAGACAGCTTGAAAAGCCTTGTCCCCGTGTGGCCCTGGGCAGGCTAAGGAGTAAAGTGCTCTTGCTCTCGGCTTTCACAGAGCTGGGGAGGTGCTGCTTATTGTTAAGCAATGAAAGGGGAGGGCTCAGGTCACATCTGTGAAATGTTAGTGGAGAAGGGAGGCTGGGTGAAAGTAGGTGGCCAGCACAGCATAGCACTTTGCTGGATTTTGCAATGCCACTAGGGAGATAGGCAGCCATTTGTCTTAGAGCCCTGATAAAGGGCCCTTGCCTCTGGTGGCTGGCTGGGCGCTGTAAATACCTCTGCAGACACAGACTCTTCAAATGGCTGGAGACCGAGGCTGATAGGGGATTAATCGCCTTGAAGGGAGGAGGGAGGGGGATCGAAAGCAAGTTAATTAGCTGTGTTAATGTATGGAGATAAAGCAGGGTTGTGCCTCCTGGCCTTCCTTTCTGCATCCTGACTTTTGGGACAGCCATGATGGGGCTACCAAAATGGCCCTTGAGAGCAGCTATGGAAACTATCTCCCACTTAGAAATGCAACCCCTCCATCTTCAAGAACGCATTAGACAACAGCTTTTGCTAAACCCATAAAGACAGTGCTAATGAACCTTAGGTTACAGGAGGTTAGTGTTCTCACTGTGGCTACTGTTCAGCAAGCTTACAGAAAAGCTAGTGCTTAAGGTTTTCAGCCAAAGAAATGGCCACAAATCCCTTAGTCTGTAATGCTGTGTAAGAAATGTTCCAAAACCACTGCACTTTCAGGTGAAGAAACAGAGCTACAATCCAAGTGGCTGTCACTTCCTCCACAGTCAAATGGTAAAGGAGCAGAAATGATCTTCTGTCTAGGCACTTCTACCCTACCTTCATCTTGAAACAGCAAGGAGACAAGACTCACTGATTCACCCTGCCACTGTATACCCATTTGGAATGATGCTATAAAATCACTCCGCGCAATAAAGATCCACAATGGACAGCAGTAAGTGAGGAATTGTCGCTGGCCGCGGAGGCTGCCTGGGAGCCTGCGGGCGACAGAGTGCTTGGCTGGATAGACCTACTGCAGAGACGCAGCTCCCTATCTATTCCTTCTGCCTAACTCTCAGCTCCACTGTGAATGGAGCAGTCACAGTCAGTGTTAAAAGAGCAACGGTGGGAACAAAGAAGCGGGAGCCAACCCGCCCCGTAGCAGCACCCAAAGTTTTATTGTCTCCAGATGCAGGGCTACGAGAAAAACCTCCTGGAATGGTTACACGGAGTTTTAAGGGGAACGAAAAGGGGCGGTTACAAAGGGGAGGGTCCAGGATTCCACAAATCAAAGGATGATGAGGGGTGACAGGCATCCAATAAGTTTTAAACAGGGGAGGAACATATTTTAACTAACCAATCAACAGAACAGAACAGCAGAACTTTCCAGCACTTGCTGAATATTAAAATAACTTTATGAATATTAAAAATAACTCTGAGGGGAAAGAGGTGGAACAGAGACTTTGACAACTTAAAAAGCGGGAGGATCAGGGGATTCCCCAGCCATGCCTTCCCCATCCCCGTCAGACTCGCTGTCTTGAGAGGAAAAATCTACCCAATTTATTTCATTAATTTTCATAGAGAAAGCAGGCTGGGTCACCGCCACAAGGAATCTCCTCAGACCCCTTTTGAGCCCTCACGTATCATAGTTCAGAAAGCAAAGCCAGCTGAAATGAGCTGACTTGCACTTAAGAGTCACTGTCTCAGGAACCCACTGTCACCTCTGTGTTACCATCACTGACAATGAAGAAGTCCAACTGAACACCACCCTCCGTGGCTGTTGTCAAGTTTATGGCCAGGCATACCAGGAATCTGGACTCCACCACAGGACTGCCCATTAAACTGAAATCAGTTATGCATGTCTGGGACTATCGACTTGTATTTGCATTTGACTGAA
The DNA here is from genome assembly GCA_013400735.1 of Pomatostomus ruficeps. Lineage (NCBI taxonomy): Eukaryota > Metazoa > Chordata > Aves > Passeriformes > Timaliidae > Pomatostomus > Pomatostomus ruficeps. The sequence continues at coordinate 131,369 of VYZT01050730.1, read as the reverse complement.
ACACAATTCCCAGGAGGACATCAAGCATGATGCTAAGATACCTAGAGCCGCAGGCTCATCCATTACCCTTGCTAACTGGTAATCATTTCACTGTTAAAAATTGTATCCAGTTGTTCATTTTAGTTCTGGCTATAATTTTTAGCTTCTGATTCCTGTTCTGCCTTTCTCTGCTATAATAAATAGATTTTCAGTACCTAATACTTAAACTCCACAGAGTATTTACACAGTGTAATACAGCCATTCTCATGGGCTTTTCCTTAAGATAAACAGATTGAACTGTTTATGTCTCTCACCAGCCCTTGAATCATTTTGTGACTCTTTTCTGCAACTCTCCAGTTTTGCAATGTGCAGTAATCTAGTTATGATTCCACTAACAGTATATGCAAAAGTAAAGTCACCCCCCGCCCCGTTCCTATTTGCTACACCCTTGTTTATGTATCTGCAGATCAAGTTACCCTTTTAAGTCTCAGGATCAGCCTGGGAGCTGATGTTCAGTGGGTTGTGCCTGGATTTCCTTTCAGAGCCACAGCTTCTAGAATACAATTCTCAAAGCCTGACTTACAGTCCTTACTTTCCTCATGTGATTTTGCAGGTAGGTACATCAGAAAGTACTGTATTTAGGTAAGCCCAGTTTTCCAGATCTCTGTATCCATCCTGCCCTTGTCATTATTTGTCTCTCCACCAACCCTTTACTTTTAGATAATTTATAAATAAGTTGAAGAATATCAATACTGGCACTGATCCCTTTCTGACCTCTTCCAGAAATACACTCATTCACAGTGAATTCTGAATCACAGCTGCTAAGAAAGATTAAATTTAGGGGAATAATTCTGCAATGCCACAAGTCTCCTGAGATAATGATTTCAGAAGCAACTTATCTAACTCTGCCATTTTAATGTTTTTGACCCACAGTAAATGTTGTTTAACTCTACCCTCCCTTAGCAAACAGTCTAAAAACTGTCTGAAAGAGTATTTTATTATCTTTGCTTGATGCAAGTCCATATTCTTTCTAAAAACAAACCCGAAAAAAATTGAGCTCTTCTGCCTTTCCACATGCTTATCAGTCTTTTTCCATCACCATTTAGTGACAGTTTCCAGTACCTTTACTGTGCTTTCTTTTCTTCTCAATACAGTTTAAAAAAATCTACCTTACCGTTGTCATGGACTACTCCAGTTATTCTGGCTCCCTTTGTCATTCTCTACTCATTATAAATTCCAATTTATACCAATCATTAATCATTCCAAACCTTCTGCATTTCCTTTTATATGTCTTTTTTAAATTCTAATTTCTACTCTTAATCTACAAGTGAACTGTGGTAGGTTTTCAGCCAAAGGCAGCTATTTACTGATTGGGGGTCATGACTTTTGAAGAAAGTCTTCTCACATAAATCCTATTTCCACTCATATCTTTTCCTATCTAGACTTACCTCCCCGCCTACATCAGGTTTTAGCAGTGTTCTGTTGGTGTCCCTTATCTCCATATCAAAGTGATCTGAGTCAGTAATCTGTAACAAACCCTCAGAGTCAAGTTATTACTCTTCTGAACTGTAGTTTGAAAGTGCCAAAGAACAGAATTCTCCATCCTTTGTTGTCTCACTTCCTTTCAATTTTTCTATTCTACACTAGTACCTTAGGTTTTCACTCATCGCCTTTCTTTATCCTTGCAGAATGGAGCATAGTCTGATCTGATACCAGGGTCACAGTAAAATCAACCTTCCCTCTCCATTTTCACTTCCCCCATCATTATCAATGCCTGAAAACTGTCTATTATTTCATATCTCCACAACATTAAGTCATCAAGTGAAAATGCTGTAGGCGTGCTAGGAATTATTGCTATTTGCTTTGCCATTCCATTATCTACAAGCAGATGTAAAACTGCCACAGCCCTAGTTTCTGAAATACTATTTCAGGGTTCCAAACTCCATGCAGCAGAAAGAACAACACTGGCAGTGTGCCAGCAGCTGAAAGGCCACATCTAATTGTGCATAAAGTTGAGCAGATTATCTGCTTAGACTAGTGCAAACAAGCTTATCTTTAATGCAGACATGTGGCCAGCAAAACCTACAGATCCCAGCATGCAACATTCTGGCCAGCTGGCCATTTGGATCAGGGTGAAGCATTACATGATCTGATATTATGCTGACAGAAGATCAGTATCACAACCCCTCCATGTTCCTGGTGTCGAGACAAGGTTCTCATTTCCCACTTTTCTCTAGAATCATTTTTAAAAATGCATTAAAAAAAAAAAGCTAAGTCAAACAGTCACTTATCTGTGGGAACTGAGACACCAATAAAAAACAGACAGGCTCACAGGATTATTAAAGGAGGAGCAGCAACATATTCTGAAGCCTTAAAGTGCACAGGTAACCTGATAGATAGACACACAGAATCTGGAACCTGCAAACACCACAGATATCAGTGGTAATGATAAGAATGGCAGACAGTTTTGTTACAAAACTCCAGGTTTTCCAATTTTGCACTAAACTCTGTTTTTACCATTGATGCCTTTATTCAACCCAGTTTTAACTTCCTTTCTTCCCACCTCTCAGCTGTCATATAAAATGTTCTCTCTGCCTCCAACTTTCCATTCTGTAAAACACCTCTGCTCTCCTATAATGCCATACCATATATCTTATGACAATTACCCCCTTGACAGCCATCAGAGATGCTAAGTCTCCAATTAATAGAGAAAACTATTCCAACAGAGTTGTTACTTTTAGGCAGGTTAAAACCAGCTCTTAATGTCTCAGTTCTGTTCTTTAGGTCTTTTAAGATGCTAGGGGAATTTAGCCAATGCAGGCTGGGAGCATCACTCCAATGTCACTTACCCCCAGATCAGTTCTTATGTATTTGTTGACAAAAGAGACAATTCTAGCTTCAGCCACAATTCTAGATGCAATAAATTTGAGAATTCCTAGTTCTGCTCTGACAATAACGGTTCAAGACAGGATCTAACCAGGAAAGGCAAGAAAAACTTCAGGTCAAAATGAGGGGATTTGCCAGAGCTATTAACAACATGAAAGTAAATAGAAAAAGCACTGTCTACTTTTTCTGCTCTGTCAGGACCAACTTGCACTGTCAGAGCTGAAGGAAAGTAATCTGAGAACCAGAGTTTGAGCATCTCACAACCAGAAATGACTTTGGCAAAGCCATGCTGATAAAATCAGCAGAAAGCCTGNCTGAATGCTTTTTAAAGGAGGCTAGGTTGATCTTTCTTTAATGTCAGAGCTCCTATCTGCATGTGATAGAATGCAATTAGAGAGGCTACACGCCTTGCTGATCCTGTAACCAATTCCTGTCTTACCTCCTTCACCTCCTTCATCTCATCCCCGAATTTAGGAGAGCAGGCAGACCTGCACAGGCACCATGATTAATCTTCTCTTCCATTAAGAAGTACTCAGCTGCACTTTAGCTCAAGTAGTCTTTGAGCGGTAACGTTTTTAAGAAGACTCACATCTATACTAACAGCCACATCCTGCTGGGAAGTGGGCAAAGGTTCATGCTTACACAGACATCAGGCTGCCACAGACACACAATCACAACAGTGGCACTGTTGAGCCCACTTTCTATTTGCCACTGGGTAAAATATCAAGTCAAATCTGATTTGAAGACTTTAACAAAACCACCATCTTCATTTCTAACACATGCTGTGTCTCCCTACCACGAGGGAGAGAGGAAAAGATATGGGGAAGCAGGGGGAAGGCAAACAATAGCAACACCTGAACTACCATATAAAACTGCAGCTAAAATTTTCTTAGGCGATATCTAGGATCTAAGCCTTCTTGCAATATTGCTTTGAGTCAAAAGGGCCACCTCAATGAGCCAGTATATGTAAAAATGTGCAGTTTCACCAGACTACACCTCTGGAAAAACGACTGCATCAAGGACACTCCCAGTAAGTTGAGGAGTGGTTTAGATTTTAGCAGTTTGTGCTCTGTCAAAAATGCTCAGAATTCAGGCAGGAGCTCACATTCCCAGTTCTTTTTTTGCCAAAGGAAAGATGGGGAGAAGGGGGTAAGAAGAGAGAGGAAGGGATGGAGAGAGAGTCTGAAAAGCTATTTACAACACTGGCAATTCACTGTCCATCCATTCAATTCCATCTGGCACAGGTCACCTAGTATCCTATCCTACTACTCCTGGACAGGAATAAAATAACAAATCTAAGTTCTACTTGTTTGCCTAGAATCTTTCTAGACAGAGGACATGAAAACACTTCGTCCAATCCAAAAAAAATGCAGCAAACCAGCAAAAAGCAGATAGAAACAAATAACAAGCCACTCCCATCTCTTTAGAGAAATATTCTGCCAGAGGGATTCCTGGAAGAGACTTCAAATATATTTGCAGTTGTCCAGCAGAGCAGTAGAGATGTAAACTGAAGATACAATCCAGTATGCCTACATTTTTTTCTCATTTCACAGTGTATAATCCCAGCAGAGTACGGACTATTCCAACACAGTTTATCAAAGGAACATTTAAATTCAGCCTCTCTGAGATATCAGCTTGGTATTAAGGAGAGCCCATTTAGATAAAGAAGAGCAATACTGGGACAAGAGGTGTGAAATACTTCAAACCACATAAATTCCCTCTATCACTGGTGGAGTTATCTCTCCCAGTAGGTCACCAGTTGTCACAGGCTTTACAGAAGTCAGAAGGGAATATGGCACTGAGGCAGAGTGTGGACAGACCTGTTGGAGGATGTGACAGTCCTGGTACACTTACATCTTTCCATTGTAAGTATTTAGAATTACATAAAATAGGAAATAACTACAACATTTGGTAAAGGATAAAGTTCCTTTACAGATTCACAGAAGCTTCTCCCAAGCATACCACCTCTACAGTAACCCACACCAGTCCCCTCAGTGTTTCCTAGGCTATTCAGATTTCCCTATTGCCTCCCCTTTCATCGCATCTGTTGATTTTGCTACTTTTACCTCGTGGGATATCATGCTCCAGAGAGTCTAGAAAGTCGGTGGATGGGTCCAGGTCAGCCTTTTCCAGCAGGGTTTTATTCTTCATGTTAAAAGGCTCAGTGAAGTGGAAATAGGAACTTAACTTTTTTGCCTCCACCAAAGACAGACCTGCAAACAGCCATTGGTGAACATTAATACAGTGAACTAGGGTAACATTCATTATACTATTGAGTATAACATTGTTTCTCTAATGCCCACAGCCTAGGACAGAATCACAATCTTTCTCCAGTAGACTCCACAGAAGGCTTGTCAGGAACAGGTGTCAGCACTCCCCGATGCTGTGCATTGCAGGCCATACTGACTGCAGTCCCAGATAACCAGCGGGTACTGAGTTGAGGACAACTTTCTGTGCCCATTTGGTCATATCCTGTACCTAAATGGACAATTCGCTACATCTTCCATTGCTTAACATTGACATAAACTACAGTTTATACAGACAAATGACTCAGTTTAATGACTCAGAACTATTACTGACTCTTTTCCCACCTTCCAGAGTTGAATCATGAACCTGAACATTAGGGGCACTGGATTCTCTCCTCCCTGTTCATCTTACCCAAGGGGAAAAAAAACCCTGACTGGAATCAAAACATCAGTTAGAGAAAGCCATCTTAATTTACAGCCTTTATGATCAAAGTACAGTTGATCCTGATAAAGACAATCAAAATTTACCTTCAAAGTGTCTGTTTTCATGCACAGACCCAAGAGGAGTCTTCAGAAATGCTCCCCGTGGGACGATACCAACTGCGCTGTCTATCTTTTCTATCATAGCTATGAGGCGGGCCTCCTCCTTGATCACAGGCTTTAAAGAAAAATAGGGAAGTTTTAAAGGCAGGGCTTTCCTTGCTTTCATTTCTGAAAATAAAGTTGAGGTGACACAACGGACTTACCATCTTGGAGTCCAATGGCACTAAGAGAACCTCAAAAGACATTTCTCTCATAAGATATGATATGAAATGTGGCTAGGAGCAGACAGTTTAGATGCACCAGAGATCGAACTATCCATCCCTTCATCTGTTCTTTTCTCCCTCTCAATTCACCTACTTATGACTTGTCTATTCGTTTATAAAGAATGCTGCCTGCCATTACTATTAAAGCTTCAGAAACCTCAGTGAGGGTCTGTACCAGGTGTGCATAATAAAGCATAAGGGATATTTGCTATTTCTGAGGCCTGTCAAACTCCTGCAAAACCTCAAGTAAGAGTTCAGTCAAGAAGCTGTTGCTACACAGTGACAGTGAAGAATTAAAGAGTTACAGAATATTCTTAGTTGGAAGGAATCCATAAAGATCATCAAGTCTCTTAAGCAAATGGCCTGATTGAACTTGCAATCTTGGTGTTCTTAGCACCATGCTCTAACCGAGAGGAAATTGTGTATTTTTAGCCTAACCACATGCTCATGCTGCTCATTACAAACAAGGAGAAGCCACCACCTGTCCAGTGTGAGGGGCACAACTGTAGCGAAGAGAGTTCCAAAGTGTTTTGCTGCATTTACCTCCTTACCACCTTCAATGAGTCTTGCAGCAGCGTCTGCGTTTATCTCGGCCAAGTTGTACTCAAAAGAAGGATCCCCCTGGAAGCGGCCCTTCAGCTGTTCCGCCAGTGCAAGCATCTCCTTGGCGGCTGGCGTCAGGAGGCTCCAGTCCAAGCAGTTCAAGCTGCCAACGACAAGGACGACTCAGGGCCGAGCCCGTTAAAGAACAGGGCTGGACGCAACTTCGCCAGGCCCCTCAGGGCACGGCAAGGCTCCGTCCCGGAGAGCACCCGCCGACTCCCCCCTGTCCCCGGTCCCCGGGGCGGCGCGGCGGCCCCCGCACCTGTAGAGGCGGCTGCGGGGCGCGGCGCGGTCGGGGCCCAGCCCCTCGGCGATGTAGTAGGCGCCGCGCACGCCCTGGATGCAGCCCCAGAACCAGACCCGCTCGAAGCGNCACCAGCGCCAGCGCCGCGGGCAGCGCCAACGCCTCCATCGCACTCCCGCGGCCCCGTTGCCGGGAGACCGCGGCCCGCCCGCCCGTCCCGGGTCACGGCCAGCAGGCTACGGGGCACTCCGCGCTTCCGCCGCAGCGGCGAGAGACAGGGCAGGCAGCGCCGGCCGTGCCGGGCTCCGCTAACCCCGCCCGGACACGGAGACGCTGACGAGCAGCAGCCCAGTAAGGATGCTGTTATGAGTGTCTGCCGGTGCGTGTGTTCCTCAGTTTCAAGAGGCCTGAATCCAAAGCCAAGTCCAAAAAGCAGGAGGGCACACAGTTGCATTGCACTTTCACCGGGATACTACAAAGGGCTCCATTTTCTTTATTTCTTACATGGATAACAGGAAAAGAAACCCCCTTCTGAAGCTCACTGCTTACAACGTCACTCTTACAGGTCCTGAGGAGGGCTGTGAAATTGGTAAGAGGATTTAAGCACCTGCCCTGTGAAGACAGGCTGAGAAAGTTGGGACTCTTCAGCTTGGACACGGTTTTATGGAGACCTCATTGCAACCTTCCACTATCTACAGGGAAGCCAGAAAGGGACTTTTCATCTGGAACCATAGTGATGGGACAAGGAAGTGATGTCTACAAACTGAAAGAGAGGAAATTTAGGTTAGGTATTAGGAAGAAATTCTTTACTTTGAGGGTGGTGAGACACTGGAACAGGTTGCCCAGGGAGGCTGTGGATACCCCAACCCTGGCAGTGTTCAAAGCCCGGTTGGATAAGGCCTTGAGCAACCTGGTCTAGTGGGAGGTGTCCCTGCCCATGGCAGGGGGTGTTGGGACTAGATGATCTTTAAGGTCCATTCCAACCCCGTAAGATTCCATGATTCTGTGATCTTATCTAGATCATATACATCTATAAATAAATGGCTTATTTATAAATTACAGCATTTGGATTGCTCTTTGGCAGCTCATTTTGCTGAATCACAGACATCCAGGAAACATCTCCTGCCCTAAAAATCTTGTCGTCTGGCTTAACACAAAATACAATAAATAAGTAATGAGATTGTGCAGCTGCTGAGACAAATAGAATTTCTCTTTGACGTCTTCAGGAAGTTTAAGCTTTTATATGTGTGCGTTATATAAATAAATATGTGCATGCACTTACATTTAAATCCATTGTAAAGTCATAAATTCTTTCTTTTTCATCCATTTCCTGTTCACTTCTAAAGAAAATGCTGATCCTGGGACCACTGCCTGTAATGGTTGTCATCTGATTTTTTGTCAAGTGAGATGTTTAATGGGCTGTACGCCACATAATCTGACCCATCAGCTTTACTTACCCTGCACAAAAGGCGACTCACATTCCTGAAGATTAACCACCTCTCTTTGACACAAATCAGGCAGAACACACAGGAGTGACCGAAGATTTTTTGTCCACGCTGCCACCTACCTGTGCCGGATTTGCTCAGTGGAATAGGAATTTTCAGGCTTCATACACTCATTTAAACACTGACTTCTCTAGAAGTGTGTGTTAATATTTTATGTTAGGGCTACGATTGACCAGTAAGCAACAGAACTGCAAGCCAAACTCATTTCACATGAGTCAGAGAGGCAACCCAAGATCATAATGAATTTCTGCCACTGTCAACCACAGCTGGATTCAAACCAGATGCTAACAGCTGAGAGGCTCTTTAGCCTGTTATGGATCTTCTAAGCCACCTAGTCTCTAGTCTTTGCCTGTCCTGACTGAAGATTATCAAAAAGGATATCTATAGCTTAAGGAAATTCTTCCTCGTTCAGTAAAGTCTGGTGGGTAACTCTGCTCCCCTTTGTCTTGACCCCAGTTACTAAACACTGATAAGGATCGGGAAGGAAGTGGTTGCATTATTTAACAAATGAAAGGTCAAATGCGCTGCTATTCAGTAAGGTCAAAGGTTACCATCACTGTTACTAAACAGTTCGAAAACAGTTTCTCCCATTCCTTGCCATCCCAGGCTCAAATAGAGAGCTGCTCAGCAGTGGGGCAGACAGGAGGGAAGAGAGGCACCAGGCATCATTCAGCTGCAGCTGGCTAGGTGGCATTTCTGAGACACCGGCTTCTGCAAGGGAAGGTGCCACAGTCCTACAGCTCCCCACCAGCGGACTGAGCTCTCCTGCCTTTGCACAGAACATGCACATACTTGTGTGCCAGACAGCTTCAGCTTCTCCCAGCTCCATCCTTTAGAGCTGGCATCCTTTTGGGGGAGAAATCAGTCTCCAGCTCCCTTCCACTCATCTCAGGCAAGGTGGTGAAGATTACAGAACTGAACATCTTGAAATACACGTAAGTTGGTGCTGTGTGCACAGTGGCTCCTGGGTGCTTGCACACCTTCATAAAACATTTGAAAACACTTTTAGTGATGTAGTGAAGTGAGCTTATCTTCCTACATGTTCTTTAATATACCTCATCTCCAAAGACAGAAAAAGAACTATCATTTCACATCACTTCTGTTTCTGCAGGTGCAAATTAATAAGGCTGTCCTCAAAATACTCTTGCAGAACAACTATTGCACTGTCCTGGGTATCCACTGAGCTGACACTGATCACAAGTTATACTGCTATCCATCACCCACTTTTTTATATATTGGGGACGAATCTGCAGTTGTTTCTGATGCAGCAAAAAATGGATAGGGGTTATTCCTCCCAGGTGTGTTGAATATAAAATCTGATTTTCCTTCAAATTATCTCAAAAGTTTGGACTGTCTCTGACTTCATAACCACTGCAGCTTTGAATCATTTCCTGCATGTAAGTCATTACTGCTAAGGATAGTAAGAGATAGTAAGCAAGAGAGGAAAGTATGGTGGTTTTCTCAAAAAAAGGAAGGAAAGATAGATGACTGCTTGTCAGAAGGGGAGGAGACTGTGGATGACAAACAGCTGAACAAACTTGAGGAACTGCAAAGTGAAGCCTTGAGCTATGCTGAGCATAAAGTAAGGAACTAGAGCCAAGTAAAGGCTTAACAGCAACAGAAGGGATCAGGAGTGTCCCTACCTGATATAGTACAGACACTTTTCTCTGTCTTGGAGATTGTACTAAATATGGAAAAATTCTGGAAATACCTTGACTTCACACTGTTCAGAGGAAAAGGACATGGATCTTTTGGCTTGGCCAGGACCAATGCTATTTTCTCCATTAGTGAGCCCTGAGCTACCTGTGTGCAGTCATGGGGAGACACAGAGAGGAAGGGGTAAATGTGCAGTGTGTGCCATAAGCTGGACTCCTCCACTTCCAGAATGCCTGCAGTAGCCCTCTTGGTAACAGCTCAGCAAGAAACCGGGCTAGCAGGTCAGGATTGGAACAGCTGTGCTGAGATACAGAGAAAATTTGCAGGATGACTGTGACAAGCCTTCCCTGAAGATTCTCTTTGGCATAATCCTGGGCAGACAATATGCCCAAAAAAAGTGGTTATCCAGCTTTACTCAGGAAGAGACAGACACAAGAGCCAAAGAGCTTTGTCATTTTGTGTCATGAAGTTTTCTATGTCTTTAAGGTTTGTTTCATGCTTTTAATCACTCCCCTAATTGCATCTATCATGCTGACTGCTCTTGGCACAGGGGGCAGGTAGAGTTTACTGTGGTAAGAAATACCAACGTGCTGATTACATCATCCTGCCCATGCATCACACGAGTTGCTGTGATACTTCTAGCTGCCAGCTGAACACACATCTGTTTTGGTTGTTTTTCGGGTACCCAGAGGAGTGAAATGCAGCACTGTGACTTTGCACACACCATGCTGCCAGTCAGACTGCTGACAGCCTGAGGAGGAAGGTGCTGTTAAGGAACCCTGAGCAAGAAAAAACAGCACAGTGAGAAATTGCTATGTCAGTGTAGTTCTGACTACGGTTAGGCGGATTTAATGCACTGGTAAAAGTGTTATCCACATTGGTATGGGTGTCATCCAGCCCATCGTTTTAGTGTCTTGGCACTAGGATAACTTATACAGCATTTTTTTGACCTCCTACAATGACAGGCAGTGCATGAAAGATTGTTAAGTTGTTTTGGTGATGTCCTGGCAGCATCTTGCTGACAACAGGCCTTGGTCTTTATAAGTTCAATTTTTAGGACTGACACTCATCCTTATCTCTACAAGCTGCAGTTGCTACAGCAAAATGATAGAAGAGCATGTCTTACAATGCAGGGACCTGAATGACTGAGGCTTTTCAGAGCTGTTACCAAGACTACACATCACAGAGAGGAATTTAGCAGCAGCCAGCAGTAATCACAGTCTTGGTGTAACAAGGTTTAATCAACCTAGTCCTTGCAAGAGAGCTCAACAAGTCTGAAGCTTTCAGGTGGCTCCAGGCAGAATCTCTCTAAAGTGTTTAAGCAAAGGAACAACGTAGACTGGGGTGATGCCTGATGCATGTGACAAGCAGATGGTGAGATGAATGTTTCTGGCCTACCACCTGAGATCCCAGAGCAGAAGTAAGGAAGTGCATGCAGGGGAGCTCTGGGATCAGAGCAATTGATGGGGGAGATCTCCTTAATTAAAGATAAGGTTTCAAAAAATATTCTTCTTGTAGTAAGCTTGGTTTTTATCTAGGCAGAGCTTATTCCTGTTGAAGACATCTGCTTGTCTCTCTTTGCCAGATAGTCAGAGACCACTGGCTTTTTCTCAGCGTCACTTTCTATTGTGGTTGCTATTTTCCACAGGTTTTTTTTCCCTCGGAAAATACTTCCGAATATGAAATTTCTACTCAGTCTAAGGCACCTGCTTAGATCTTTTAACCTTAAAAATGTGCAGAAGCCAGAGACCAACTCAGGTGGGTTGTGCAGCTTCAGATAACTGTCTGTGCCCTCCAAGCACCAAACATCCGGAGAGGTGTTTGCATCCCCATCTTTGGGGCGCTGACTCTTGCCAGCAAAGCCGAGCCATCTCCTCAGCAAGCCTTTTGCCTTTGTGTGGATTGACTCTTCCACCTGCTGCTGAATTACTTTGTTTTAAAAACCCAGCTACATTGTGCTGACATTTGTATGTGGTTTCTATTCCCAGTAATAGAGTGGAGCCAGGTAAATTATATCTAAAAAGGGGAGGAAAAGTGGATTCTTTGCACAGCATCTGCTGCAGAGTCTGTTCATCCACATGCAGTGTGTGGCCCTCACCCAGCCAGCCTTGCAGCTGCACTAACAAAGGAGAGGTTTCCTCGTTTTTATTGCAAGACTGAAAAATATGTTCTGTCTAATTCAGGGGAAAATGCTACTCCTCTGAAATTTCCAGCTTTTCTTTCCTGCCTCAACTCAGCTCTGGGCAGAGATTGAGGAAATCTGAGATGATCCAGGAGAGAGAGCAGCAGAGACCTCTGCCTAAACTGTTTGAATAGATAATACCCTTTCCAAATGCTGGCACCTGGGAATCCTTTAATGACTTGGATGGTGCTTTGGGTAGACTGAATATGTCCTTTCAGGAAAAAAGGCTTATTATTATTTATTTATCTGCCTTAAATCTTATAAACAGTTAGAAAGTAACCCTTTCTTGTGTTACATTCCTACCACTGTGCTGAATATCATGAGGGTGAAGTTTGTTCTCATTTACTCTGATTTAACTACAAGTGTAAATCTATATTAGGGCAGATACTGTACATAAAATTTTCAAAGGGCAGAATTTGTCTCTATTCATTTAGGAAAACCTTAAACAGACATTTCCCATTCATAAGGGGATTATATGTGAAAAATTCCAAATATTAAATGATGTATGCCTCCAACATAGCTATTATTGAAAAGTTAAGTAACATTTGTAACTGAGAGGATAGGGCTGTCACTGAAAGAAGTAATAGACCACCCTGTAAAATGTATTTCATCGTCTGCATTGGGAAATTGTTTTAACAACCAAACCTTTATTGACATTTCTTTATTGACAGAGCTCTGGTAGGAGTAATTTTTTCTTCTTGTCTGCATAGAGGCTTCTATTTGATCTAAAGAGAGAATGCAGTCTGTGGTTTCATGGGTATGCATGAAGACGCACCTTGCAACCTTGCAGAATTAATCCTCCTCCCAGTCTGGCCTTTAGTCTATATGGGAATACAAGTGGTGTCACAAAAACAAGTACCAGCTTGCTTTCCTGCAATAACTGTTACATTTGCCTTTGCTTCTACCAGCCTCTGCCTCAGAATTTCCTGCAGCACAGTGACCTTGTCCAGCAAGGTCTGGAGGTCATTGCAGATCTGAGCCAAGGAAGTTTCCTTATGACAGTAAGAGAAACTACATGCCCAAGTCCCCTCTGTGAGTTTGTCAATGCAGCAGCACAGCCATATGCCCATGAAAGATGGTGTGGGTCTCTCACAGCCAGTTATTTGGGCTTCATAGCCAAGCACAGAGTAATTTTCTGCTTAAAACAATTTGTGAGGTGTAGAGGTGCCTCTGAACTGTGAGGCCTGGGGCTGTTTTCCAGCTTGGAGGCCCAGATGTGCACTGCAGTCACATGCTGATGTTTGTCAGGATGCAGCCTGGGTGTGTAACTGTCTGCCCTCTCTTCTCTCTCCTCCCTGCCATGCTTCCAGCTTTCCATTGGAAAGAAAACGGATTGAGGGTGGGAGGGTGGTTGGTGTGGTGGACTCCTGGTTTAGACTGCTTCATAATCTCATACAGTTCACCTCAGACTAATTAACAACACATTGCAAAGCTTGACCCGGCACAGTAAAATCACTGTGGGATGGGCTGTTGCCAACTTCTGAGCACCTAAGACATGCAGACTTGGACTGTGGCAGTGCTTTTGAACCAAATTTCCTTTCCCAGACAACCACCATGAGGTGCCCTCAAGCACTGTTTGTTTTACAGCTACCATTACCAGCAGGGATGAGCTAAGGTATAATTGTTTTGGGAGAGGGCTGTTAGGGTCAGTACTGACCGATCTGCATAGTTCTAGGACTTCAGTGGGTCTCTTTGTGTAAATGCTTAATCAATTTCAAAATACAAAACAACCTGAAGTTTATTTTTCATTTGACCACAGTTTAATTTTGTTCCTGTTAACCCAGAATCACATCCTTTCATCTTGAGATTATTTATCTTAGAAATTATGGGCCACAGCTGTCTGAAACTGGCTGAGGAGAGGTGAATGCTGCAGCCTTTTTCTAAACATCATCTACTTGATGTAAAGAGAAATAGGAGCTCAGGTAGGCTTTGAGATGTGTGCACTGCTGAGTGGTTGGAAGAACAGTGCTGTGAAAAAAGCCTGAAATCTCGAATAAGTTAAAATACAGGTTTAACAATTGCCAGAGGCTATTGGTTGAAGCCTAGGTCCAGCAGAAGTTGGTGTCAAAGCTTTCACTGATTTTGCTGGATCAGGATCTCATCTGGAGAGTGCAAATGAGGAATCAATGGAACTGCAGTTGCAGAAACAGCAGTAAGGCAGCTATGGTCAATGTTTCATATGGAGAAAAAAATTACAAACCTACAATACGAACTTGATGAGGAAGTTAAAAGTGGTTTTGAGGTGTCTGCCCATTCTGAAGAGGAGGTGTCTATATGTTCTGAAGAGAAGCTGTAAGATAACATCTTGGGAGATGATTAGAGCACGGCCTGAGCTCTGGCCATTGGGAGTTCCTCTCTCCCAAAGAAAACTCACAGCTGTCTCACATTACTGACTAAAGCAAACTCCTAAGGGGAGAGATTCCTCACAAATTACTTGTGAGAGCACAACAGCATGGTTCAAACTCCCAGAGGACTTCTGGTTACAATTATATAACAATACTAAAGTCCATTGAACTGATTGCTTAAGCCAGAAGTAACCTTGGCTGATGACTAGCTCCCTTATATGCTGTAGAAATCCTACCTGGTAAATATTCACAGGCTTTGCACCCACCAGAGCAGCCCCCTGCTCCCTCAGTAGTAAGAACATCAAGCAGTTATTCCTACCCTATAGGAATTGGTTTGGGAGAAGGCAGCATGCAAGAAATCTCTTTTTGTTTAGTTTAAACAATACCTCCTTGGGTACTCTGAACAACTCATGAGTAGTAAGTAACATTATTATTTTTCTTCCCCTCCTCTGTTTTTAAGGAGAAAATTTAACACTAATAGAACCTGAAAGTAGCAAGAGAAGCTTTTGTTTGTTTGTTTCTTAAGTGCTTTTTAAAGTTCCTTTTAAAATCTTATTTTATAAGGATTTTTTCTTTGCAAGGTTATGACTAGAAACGACCTGGAGTGGATGAAATAATATCTCTCTCACTCAGGTGCTGTGTTCAGAAACAGATGTGAATTGTGTTCTATGGTCAAGTCATTGGCGTCTTTTATTGTTACAGTTGTTGGCTCAAAAAAGTGGAGGTAGTGGAGATAGCAGGCCTGTGAGCAGCCTAGGAGCAGGCAAGCAGCAAATGGGAATTTCACTGAACTAATTTTGTACAGCAAAAGCTTGGTACACAGTGCCCTCTTTGTTCCACAGAGAAGAGTGCATCCCTCTGAACCTTGTTGTTGCAAGAAATAAGCAAAATTGTAGCTAAGAAGTATGTTGAAGGGATGCCAGCTGTTCAACTTGGCCTCCTCCTTAATCTTTGTGTGTTTGGAAATGCTGTGCAAGTCAGGGCTCCTCCAGCCCAAAGTGGAGACTGCAACAAATATCTGAGCTTAGATGTTTGTGTCCCTGCAGGGAGATCTATCAGACATGGAGACACAAGCCTCTGCCAGCAGAACTGGGGCTTTGACCCTCTGTAGGAGCACCAGAACTGTGTTTGCTTCAAATGCTCTTTCTGTTGAAAGGCTCTTGGAGTTTGGAACATTTGAGGGACCCAAATGCAGGGATCCAGTGAGATCCTCACTTGTTACATTCTCTGTGCCTCTACTAGAGTTCAGCCAGGCTTGTCATTAGCTGGAAATGTCTCTTCTCTCCTAATTTTGGTAGCAACAAAAGGATGGGGCTTTTCGGAGAGCCCTCCTCATTGAAAGAAACACAAAATGCTGACACACCAGGAACTAAGAGTTCTCACACTCCAGGAAAACACCTAGTTTCTGAGTTAGAAAGAAATCTGCATGGGAAGAATCTGAAAGTAGCCTGTTGCCCAGTGGTGTGGAAATGTGTGTGGTGGACAGACTGCGCTCGGCATCTGGGGATGTGGCAGCTGCTGTGCCTGGCACACGCACAGGTGCTACTGAGGCCTCAGCTGCTCACAGTTCCAGGAACTGGAGGAAGAGGCAGCCAGAAGGAGCAAAGAAAACACAGATTGAATAATCAGGAAAAGAAGATAAACTGTGCTGAGTGGCAGCTGGTCTTTAGAAAACAGGCTGTGTAAATACCCCAAGGGCCTTGTGCATCATCCCTGGGAAGCTAGTCCCCAGAGAGGGACTCAGCTGGATCGCCACGCCACTCCACACTGGAGGTGTGTTTACTTCTGCACAGTCTTCAGTGTTTCCTGTGAGAACATTCCTCTGCTCATAATCAGTATCTGCTGACCTTTCGACAAGCAGTGTTTCCCTTCTGTGTCTATACATATCTGTCTGTGCCAGAAAAAGCCTTGAAATAAATTATTTACTGCTCATCTTCTTCAGGCCACTGAAGGCAAAGGTGCAGTTTGGTTCCACTTCTTATAGTGTTGAGGGGAGAGACCAGTGATCAAATAACAGGATTGTGCATTTTGTCTTCAATGTATAGGTGACATACAGTGTAGTTTCTCTACCCGTGTATAATGTAAGCAGTTTGTAGGGAAAACTTGCCTGGAATAATTTTTTACATCATATGTACTGACAACTCTACTGATACTTTTGCAGTGGTAGGGATGGGTGGCTTTAAGAAGAGGAATGCAGCTTGCCAGCAGTGTTTCACTGCCAGTTGTTAATGTTGCTCCTGGCTGTAACTGCGCAAACCATCCTTCAATGAATGTTTGACAAAAGGTATCACCAGTTTGCCTATCTCTTTACCTGTAGGTAGATTTTGTGTCTGCTATATCCCTTTCTTTTCCTGTTCATCCTTTGCTGTGTTTCTATGTCCCTCCCACGGTTCTCCAAAAACATGCCTTGTAATGTTCATTCCCTGCAAGTCATTTGTACTAGTGGATTTGCCAGGCCTGAAGGCACACAGCAGTTTTGGCACTGGCTTTGATGTGATCTCCAGTGATCTTGGCAAAAGAACTGACCCCAGCTTGGAGCTGTGGGTTTCCTTATAGGGTTCTGCAGAGGCCCCACAGAGCAGGGGTGACCAAAGGAGAAGGACAGCTGAAATGATTTGCTATCAAACAGTTTCTTTGTGTGAGCTGAGGTTTGGAGCAGAAGAGCAATGCTGTTGAAGCAGCACTTAGGTGCCCTCTGGCCCTGCTTCACGCTTGGGCTGTAGCTGTTGTAGCAGTGAGACATTCAGTCTTGCACCATGGAAATCCTTGGTCTCCCTTCCACTGTCCCTAGTCTGTGGTTTCCACCCACCTCCTCCACACTTTTGGTACCTGTAATCACCCAACACCTGGTTCAGCAAAGGAGCTGTCTGTCAGAAAACTTTCAGTGACTGACTTATTCTATGTAATTAATAAACATGAAACTCTGCCTAGTGCAGTCCACACCAATGGCCTGTTAAGCATACGGCAGTGCTATAGACACACTGTGCTTGGTGCCTCACACAGACAACATCCCTGCTCTAAGAAATTGTCAGCTTGATTTAGAAGTGAAAAACAGGAAGAAGAAGAGAGGAGATCTGCCCTCCCCCCAAAGCATGCATGCTTACTTGGAGTGTTTATTTCATGCAAGGGAAAGGAGCTGAGGATTAGCTGTTGTCTTTACTCTGCAGGCAAACAGCAGGTAGTAGGAACAAACCAGGGAGTGGAAAAGCAGTGTAAAGAATTAACTTGCACATTCAGAATAGGTGGAAGGAACGAAACACATGGTGACTCCTGGAATCCACTTCTGAACTTTCTGTTCCACTTCTTGTCCTCTATCTGAGATCCATACAGCGTCAGTTAAGGATCTGCATCATCCCTTTGTTTATTGGCTGCTCATGGTGTCCACAGATTCCAAATGAGAACAGATAATTATTTGCATTTACTGCAGTACTAGGGAACTTGTGCTGTGTATCAGAATCTAATTGTTCTAGGAATACAAACATACAGGAAACACAAAAGCACAGAAAAAAAAGCAAAATTGCTTTCAGTCTAAGAAGATAAAAAAGAGCTGGAGAGAGAAAGCATTATCACTTCCTTTTCATGTGTGGGAACTAGAGCATTAAGAGATCAAATAACTTGCTCATAGAGAGGGTGGGCCAGGAAGTGAACCCAATCCATCATTAGCCTTTGCTTGCAATCCCATCTCTTCTTTAAATAAGGACTCTGCTCCACCTGTGCAGGGAATGTGGTCATACAGCTACCAGGCAATAGTCTGAATGGGAGCATAAAACTCATGGTTTAGGATGTAGGAATTGTAGTTTTTAAAAGGGGTAAGAACTAAGGCTGCTAACGACTGGCTACTCAATTCCATAGATCCATGAGAAGGACTCAGATTATACTCACTTGCATCCGTGACTTGCCTAAATTTGGCAATTTACAGGAGTTGCAATCACATAAATACTAAGGGCAGTATTTTAGGACAGAAAAGGAGGGGAACTAATGACTTGGAACAAAAATCTGTTTTGAGCTACCTATTTTTTAACGAAGACTGTCTTGAATATCCTCTTGAAGAAAGCCTGCCTAGAATTTGCTAAGGGATGGAAAAGACAGCTTGTTTTTCCAGAAGCTGAAGTGGTTGCAGCCACTTGTTGTATTGCAGGTGGGCAGTGGGCATGCAGCTGGTGGCTCCTGTGAGTCCATCAATTTGCCACTGTCATCACAGCTGCTGGAGATCCATTCCTATATCCTGCCCTCTGTAAACAGCCGCTCATAACCACAAAGCATCAAGCATCTCTGGTCCAGCATCAGCTCAGGGAGCCAGAGAGCTCCTTGCTGAAAGCTGCTTTCTGTTTGCTTGCGGACATGTCAATATTTGCTGAGTGAGGCTCCACTTTTGCCCAGCTGGAGCATGACAGCTTTGCCACTCTTGCACTCAGTGGCCCTATCTTCCAGCATTAACATCAAGAGGTGATGAGTGACCAGGCTGGCCTGATAAATGGGAAGAGATCTGCAAACAGAGAACAGCAAACACTTTCTGGGGGCTCAGGACACCTGCTGAGAAAGATGTTCTTTTTTGCAAGGATCAGGTAGCTTCTGATGCTGTATCAGGAGAGACACAGGAAAGGTGCTGTTGGTGGTGCTGGGTGCAGGGGAAGGCCCAGCTGTGAGCAGGGATACACAGTGAACTGTTAAGATGGGCTCATGGGGAAGGCATGGTGCCACCTCAGAGCTGCAGCTGTGTCACTGGGCTTTCATTGGAGCCCTGTCAGTGCAATACTGGGGGGGAAATGACAGTCCAAGAGGTGCACCAGCAAGGTTGACCCCCTCTCCTGTTTCTGATGGGGATGGGGAAGGCAGGACACAGGACACACTTGGGGGGAAGGTGCAGTCACAGGCTGGAAGACACTGAGCTCTGCTGCAGAGTTACAGCTGCAGTTCCTTAGTTATCAGATGTGTTTGAGTGAGCCATTATATGCAAATAAAAATCAGGAGGCCAGTTTCTGACATTTAGTGTTCAAGCTTAATTCTCTGGGATTTCACAGCTATTTGCAGATATTTTAGTGGTAGACACATTACAAATAATGGTTTGAATTTGGCTGGAGCTTACTGGCATGGTCTGCTCTGCATTAGGTGGACAATAGCTCCCAGTCATGGGGACTGGCAGAAGGGAGGGATTAGTAAACAGTAGAAAGGGCTTAGAGACACTGAGGGAGAATATTCTGGAAAGGATAAGCTGTTCAGTTTGGGATTCTTCTAGGTTAGTTTTTTTTCATCCTTCTCCATCAGGACCCTAGGGAAAGACATTTAAATGACTGAAAACTGCGGGTTTTTGTACAGTTTAAGTGACAGGATGGCACAGTAAGTTCTCCAGATTTGGCTGAGGCACCTTCAAAAGTCCCTCAGAGACATCAGTGTTGGTGGCAGCAATTCCCTAAGTATTTAGGAAACAAGAGAGGGTGAACAAGGAGGATATGAGGGCAGGGAGTCCAGACATTACAGAGAACCATAGAATCATTTAGGTTGAAAAAGACCTCTAAGATCACCAAGACCCACTGTTAACCCAGCACTGCCAAGTTCACCACTGAATGCAAACAGTAGAATGGAGAATAAGGGAGGCAGCAATAGATCAAGTATTGAAAGAAAAGCTATAAACAATGGAAGGAAGATAGGGAAAAAAAATTATACAAAAATGGGGAGTAATGTAGTTTATGCACTCATCAAGAAACAGGAATATTGGTAGCTGAACTGTGTGTATAACCAGTGTCAGTGTCAGTAGCCTTTTCTTGCTTCTCTAATGCCAAGCTTTGCATCTTGGCTGGTTTAACATGGTGTGGGACTAATGACTCAGAGGTTCAGATTTCCTTTCCCATTATGGATTTGACTGTTCACCCCAGTGGGGCCCAGCATCCCACAGTGACCATGGGGGTTCATTTAAATGACTTTTTGCAAAAACGGTATGAAACAAGCTGCCACACCAGAAAAGGGTACCAGCAGAGCCACACTCAGTACTGTCACCTGAGGAGCAAGGCTGCAAAGATCCCAGTCCTGCTACCCTTATTTAGCAGAGCCTGGGGCAGGCAGCAGCTGCACTGGGGTGCCTCCCAGGAGCAGGGTGAACAAGATCAGCCAACATCTGTTCCCCTTTAATCTCTTGTTCCTTTATGTTTTGGTGGAGTGCTTCTGTGTGTAATAAGTTGCATGCTCTGGCACAACCCCAGCCACTGTCCTGGATGGTGGTTCCTCAGGCAGGCAGTGCTGCCGGAACTCCGAGGCTGGAATGTGTTAGGAGGTGGTGAAAGCTACGGGCTCCAGTGTGTTTCTAATGGCCCAGCTCCTCCTGCCCTGCTGGACTTGGCAGGTTTCCTGGGGCTCACCAGACCCCATCGGGAAGAGGCTGAACCATGAAAGTTGGTTCTCCTTCATGTCACTGCTTCTAGTTGTTTTGATTACAAGGGGTACAAGTCAGGACAGTCTCCAGGGCTTCCTTTCATCCACACCCTGTTATGCAGTGTCTGCACGGAGAGTGTCTGCACCTGCAAGGTCCACTCACCTGGAGCCACTGGTGCTTTTCACCTCATGCAGATGCCACTGAACACGCTCAGTTGCTTTAGGAGAAATGAAAATGGAAATAATGTACTAACAGTCTTCCACAAGGGCCTTGTGCTTGCTCAGCTTCCACCATTGCTTCAGGAAGTTTACTGGGACCCTGGTAAGGGAGCTAAAGAATGTTTCTTGATGAGGAAAGTGGTCACAGATACTCTGTGGCATATTTCTCCATTTAACTCCCTGCTGAAAGCAGCATCCAGGGCAGAAGCCTGAAGGGTGAAGGCTCCTTGTGAAACAAAGGGTTTAAATGTTTAGACAGTCTTTAGGAGGGGAGGCCCTTTTCTCTCCAAGCAATGTGTGAAATTCCAGATAACTTCCTTCTGCCTTGGTGTTTGATGGTGTGCCTGGAACTCCTCCAGGCTGGGAAGCATGGAAGGATAGTATTATTTGCCTTCCACCTCTCAGCCTTTTGAAACATGAGGGCTGGGATCCTTGCAAACGTTTATCATCCAGGAAATCACCAGCAAGAGGAACATACACAGCACTGAACTTAGCTGAAGTAGTGAGGCACCAGCTTCTGCAGGACAGCGCACAGCAGTCAGGAGTAGTAGTAATGGCAGTATCATGTTGTGATGCCACCAGTGGGGGCACCGGGCATCGCCCACGGTTTCAGGGGATGCTGGGCTGCTTCGGGGTGCGGGAGGACTGGCAAAGGTCCAGCAAGGTTTCACCTAATCCACCGGTGTTCCAGGCACGCCAAGGAAGGAGAGAAAAGCAGAGGGGCTTCCCAGATGGTTTATTCGGGCACCGGGATTGTGCCAGGGAAGCGCTGGCACAGCATGTTACAGTTACATATATACCAACACGAGGGGGCGGGGGAGGATACAAACGTCCTATGGGAAAGGAGTGAGGGGTTTGAATTTGGCAGGCTTTGTATAGGATTGCGAAATACAGAGCCCAGGTTGGGG